>APFE030067522.1:73393-93832 GCA_000404065.3 Pinus taeda | reverse complement strand
CAGTATTTTAAAATGGATAAATTTTTACATTTCATATTCAAATTTCTATATGCAACTGTACTGAAAGGACCCTGCATGTGTACGTGACTATTCTTAAGATAATTAGCATATATCTAGTGAACTTATGATTCAGTTAATTCATCATATGTTTGTCTTTAGCCAGTGCATCATTACTTGATTAAACATTAGATAAACAATAACCATTTGTTGTAATAAATAAACCATCACACATAAGAAACACACATGAACACCAAGATTTAAGGTGGAAACCCAATGCTGGAGAAAACCACATTCTACTCTCGTCTTTGTATTCTTTTTAATATAAAGAAAAAATTGTTTAGAATCTTGTACTCGCACAAACTCATACTAGTACACAAGAACCCACCTGCAAAAGGCTACAACCTTCTCTCGTTCTCCAACTTCTACTAGAAGGGAGCTATAACCCCCTAGCTCTTGTACTGGTTGATATGTTTACAGTACATAGGCACCGGCCTACAGAAGTCTACAACCTTCACTCATTCTCCAGCTACTACTGGAAGGGAGCTCCGACCCCCTAGATCTTTTATTGACTGATATGTTTACCGGTATGTAGGCGCCATCCTATAGAAGGCTACAAGCTTCACCCATTCTCCAGGGACCACGTTTCATAAATTTTCAGACTGGATACTCCTAGTACACATCAACACAAAATGTAGGCCATGTTTCATCAAATTTTCATACTAGACCCATCAATGACGTTGAAGCTAAAAATCAATCACCACTGCAATAAAACCATCAAATACAACTACATCAACCAATCACTGAACCCCATCAACTCTGAAGCAAAAAAAAATCAATCAATCTAAACAGTCAAATCACTATCATCAGAACACAGAGCTGAACCCATAACACTTCATCAACAACCAAAACCAACTGTAACCTCAAAAATCATATGTCAAAATGTATACGCTACTTCAATGAGGACAATTTGCGTGTATACGCTACTTTCTATAACCCAACCTGTGTATACCTCTAAAGATACTGAATCATACAACTTCTGAACCAAAAAATGTACTACCCAAAGACATTCTAGAGATCTATTGTCATATTATAGAGTTCTAAACAGATAGCAACAAATATCACCCTTCTTACTCAATCAATTAGTCAACCAGACTCAATCTCCTTATACAATTAGTTTAACTTTATATCTAATGAAAATATCATTAACAAACAACAGTAAAATAGCATCAATGATCAAATAGGTAAGTCATTTTTTAACAACAATCCCTTCCTCTGCATACGCTACTTGGAAGTGTTGAATGCGTGTGCATACGTGCCTTCACCAAGGTGAACCTGCATATAGATCTACAAATAATGACTTATAACTTCACAAATTTTCAAGACTTTAGATATACCCATATCATAGCATTTAAATGATAAAACATGTGTTAGCACTCAGATCTAGCCTATCCATTATCAGATCATACAATGATAAGTCATTGCAGGTCTCATGATCCTGATCCAACATTATGCATAATTATTTCAGATCTATTAGATCTCATCCATCATCAAACACTCAAGTGCATACTTAGCTCAGATCAAGCAGAGCATCAATAACCCATAACATGCATATTTTCTTTTGATCTAACTCTTCATAATATTTTCATCACTTTCAGACTTTCACACTTTGATCTTCACCTCCTTATATATTTTTATCCTTTTTTAATACCTCGGGTCAAAACCATAGTGATGCTAATGGTATTCTTTGACGAGATCAATATTCTTTGTCGCGCTCATTACTATGGGCCAGTACCATGGTAGGAACCCTTGGTATTCTTTAACCTTAATTTTCCATCCCATACGTGCTTTTCCTTCTGTGAAACTACATGCATATGTATACACACCTTTTATTATGTGTACCCACATGTCTACATGACTTGGATTAAGTTAAACATCGTTAAAACTTAAAACATTCTCTTTCCTCAATTTATTGATTCTGATCTGCAATCCTTTGTCCCATCATCTTGTTCTTCTTTGCCATTACTCTATTACCTCTGAATTGACATGTTACAATGTGAGTTGCCATCATACATCACTTTTGAACTGATTCCTTTGAATTGCCCTACATTTTGTCACATCTGTAAACGCAACTGTCATGCATTCTGTCACATTCTATTTATACCTTTATCAATTAATCCATTCATCAAATTGGTTTCCATCAAGTACAGCTCATCAGGTAGGTTTCTATCAAGGACAACACCTAATTCATAATACCAACAATTTCTGGTATTAAGCTTATGATTCTGATCCATAAACCTTTGACCCAATATTCCATTCCATCGTTCTATGACCTCTGATATCTCTGTTCCATTAGTATGTCACCTCTTATCTGACCTGTAGATTCATATAGTTGCCATATACTTGTTCTATTACAAGTGAGTTTCCATCAAGGACAACACATGCATCATAATGCCAACAATCTCCCCCTTTGGACTTGATGGCAACCACTTTGTTGTTTGGTCATCACAACTTGTAAATAATGTCAAGACAAGCACTAATATTTTCAAAACATCAAGCTACTCTCCAAACAAGGGAAAAGGCTGACCAATTTTAAATGAAGACTTCCATATCTGAACTGTTGAATATGAACATTGATCATGCTCCCCCTAGGCACATGCTAAATTCTCTAATCAAAATACCCCTTAGTACATGATGAGATGCACTATATTATCCATGCTCCACCTGAGCACATGCAAAGTATGTAGAAATATTTTTCAAAAGAATAAGATGACTCTATAACTCAACTATGTGAGTATGACCTTCCTATCACCAATGACTCATACATACATTAATCCCCCAACCAAGTGGGGATACATATTTGACTCATCCACCCAACTAAGTGGGATTACATATTTGACATGATCTCAAAAATCCATACATGAGTGAATATGATAATTATTACATCATAGGTCTTTTCATGACCTTTACATAAGATGATATACATGACATTTATAACAAAGAGAAAATACATAAACAAGATAATGATAATTATTAGCAACTATCATACACCATACATAATCTACGCCATAAACATCTGTCAGTAGCATCAATAGTAACAACCTATATCAATTCACAGGATAAGACAATGTAACTTTAATATCATCAACCTGTGACAAAGTATGCCACATATATATATATATATATAATATATATATATATATATATCTATATATATATATATATATATATATATATATATATATATATATATATATATAATATATATAATTATATATATATATATATATATATATATCAACTCATCCTCTTGACCTTATCAAGATCAACTTGCTCTTTTTCCTTAGTAGAAAAAGTCTTAACATAGCCTTCCATGAATCAACTAAGCATATGTCATATCTCCAAGCAGCAATACAAAACCATTCACATCATATCATATATATGTGAAACCACCATAGTCATCATCTATGACCATAATATCATCATCGTAGCAACAACTGCATGATCTTTCCACAAGAACCCTCAATATATCAACCATGTATCATCACTAGAGAATTTTCTAACATCCCCCATCTGATAAGCATCAACCATGATACTCAACATATGTGAGTATCAAAACTATCATCATAAAGTAAGAATTCATAATCATTATGTGACTAAGTAAGCCTTGTCTCCAAATAGCTATGTCTTCATGAAACTTGCAATAACACCATTCTCTTGTCCAATTTTATTCATACAAGAGGATATTTTATACCAACATTAAGTAATCATCCATGTATCCAACATAGCGATAGAAATATGTATCTAGCTTCTCATTAATGTGAAAGGAAAACCATGAGCTCATAGTCATTTGTCAAGCTTTCTTGATACCATCAAAAGCAACAATCCTAAACAATATACCATGTGAGAGCTAAGAAATATAGGAATCCTCATTCATAACTGCACCATATGAAATTTATGAATCTTTGAAGGCATGATGACAAAAACATAAAAGAAATGAGTGACACTTATCATCATCAATAATGAAGTTGTGTACTAAATCTTTGTTTTTCTCCTAAAACTTATGAAGGTCACCATAAACATAACTATATGCATCATCAAAAGAGTCATCCACAAATCTGATCAGAGGCATCAAAAGAACTATGTGGCTCAAGTAATATAAGTATCATCTATGATTTCATCATAGGCAACCCAAGTTCACATCATAGTATGATGCATCATTTAAACTCTAGAAACATAAGCATCATTATTTACCAAGGATTTCTAAAGCAAACATAATGCCAAAAATGCATTATTAGAAGAATAGCATATGCTCCCCCTGAACCTGTTCCAACTGTTCACTGTCAGATCTGATTGTTGCATATGTCAATAAGAATCATCAAGGCATCATCATCAACCAGTTATACGTCAAGTCATAAATAACTTATGAGGGTCAAAAGTACTTCTAAATAACATCAACAGACTATAATAATCAATCATCAAGACAAAAAAGACAATTGATAATTGACTGAAACATATCAGACCCCTTTTCTAAGTTTGTCCCAATGCTTCTTCATCAAACCAACATATACATGACTGAGCAGTTTCAAACTCATGTATATACGCAACTATACTTCATAAGATATGCGTATGGAAGGTGGAGTATTGAAATTTCACACTTCCATCTCCCTCTGAGTTTGTTATGACTGTACCTGATCCTAGAACATCTGTTCCAAGAATACCATTACCATGATGGTTCTTCATCATCGACTCCATTTTACTCTTGTCTCTAGTCATGTGATGAGAACATCCACTATCATTTTCGTCTTCGAATGTGTAGACAACAATACCTTATCTAATCTTCCTTTTCTTGATTCTTGGTGGATTCATCTTCTTCATATTTTCTAATATAAACGTGCTTATTTGATTTCTTACCATATTGTCTACGACGATCCATAGACTTGTCCCTTCATTCTTTCACTATATGCCCAAACTTGTTACAAGCATAACATCTTCTATGTTTCATATTCCTTCTATAGCAATCAATGGCTTTGTGATCAAACATATTGTAAGAAAAACAATATCCATTAAAGTACCTGGAAGCTAATGATCTTTCTGTGAGATAGTTATTAGCTTGAAACATTCTACTTCTACACCTAGCTGCAACATGTCCAAAATTATGGCAGATAGAACATTCAACATTATTCATGAGAGGAAAGAATCGATTAACACTTCCATAGTTAGGAGTAAATGATTTTCTTTGAAGACTTTCTTTCCTTGGTTGTTGATAGGGTTGACCTCTTATCTCCTTGTTGATCATTTCCAAATTTGCATTAGAATTCCTTGCCTTAGTTTGTAAGCTAGATTCACCTTTAATAGTTTCATGAAAACCAAGACCAGATTTGATGGCAGGAGACCTTTGACTACTAAGAATACTATCCAAAATCTTAGTACTATCTTGAAATGATAAAAGTTTATCCTTTTATTCTAATTTACCTTTTAGCATATTTACCTCAACCTGATATTGTTCTTCCTTTTCTAGATACTGCTTCCTCATGATTTCTTCAACTTTTCTTCCTTCTTCCACTTGTTGCCTTAGTTTGAGAACCTTATTTTCTTGTTCTTCAAATGCTTGAGGTAGCTCTTCATTTTGCTTATTTGAATTTTCAAAATCTTCTTTTAGAGAGATGACCTTAGCTTCAAGACCTTCACAGTAACTAGTTCTTTCTTTAGGTTCCTTGGTTGTTGTATCCTTTTCATTCACTTCATTTCTCAATGATGTCACTTCATACTGCAGCCTTTTCCATTAATCTTCCTTTTCTTTGTAGTGCTTCATTATTTTGTTTCCTTCCTCCAACTGATATTTTAACCTGATAACCTCTTCTTTGTAGGTACAATCCCTTTTTTCAAATAGATCTTGTTGATATCTAATTTTATCTGTGAGCCTTTTAACTTCTGCCTCTATTAGATTTCTTTCACTTTCACCCATAAGAGCAAATTTAGTTGTTTCACTGTCACATTCATTATCTTCAATATTGCATGAACAGAGAAATGTATCACCAGAGGACCAAAACTTAGTACCTGATAATTATTTTTCTTGTTCATCTTCAATCTGAGGTGATTCTGAATCTGAATAATTGCTTCCACCTAATAGCCAATTGTATCTCATGTTGTCACTGTTCCTTTGAGATGTCTTCTTCTTTTGAGGTGCTTTCTTCTTTTGCTTCTTTCCCATTGTTATAATGGATCTCCTTCAAGCGATCAAGCTTCTGCCAAAGGACTCGCTCTGATACCAATTGTTGAGAAAAATACTGAGAGGGAGGGTGAAATAGTATTTTAAAATCAATAACTTTTTACATTTCATATTCAGATTTCTATACACGACTATACTAAAAGGAACCTGCGTGTGTATGCAACTGTTCTTAAGATAATTAACGTATATCCAGTGAACTTATGATTCAGTTAATTCATCATTCGTTTGTCTTTAGCCAGTGCATTAGTCCTTTATTAAACATTAGATAAAAAATAACCATGTGTTGTAATAAATAAACCATCACACATAAGCAACACACATGAACACCAATATTTAAGGTGGAAACCCAATGTGGGAGAAAACCACCTTCTGTTATTGTCTCTATCTTCTTTTAATATAAAGATTTTTTTTTTACAATTTTGTATTGGCATAAACTCATACTAGTACATAGGCACCCACCTACAGAAGGCTACAACCTTCTCTCATTCTCCAACTTCTACTTGAAGGGAGCTACAACCCCCTTGCTCTTGTACTGGCTGATATGTTTACCAGTACATAGGCACCGGCCTACATAAGTCTACAACCTTCACTCATTCTCTAGCTACTATTGGAAGGGAGCTCCAACCCCCTAGCTCTTGTACTGGCTGATATGTTTACCAGTATATAGGTGCTAGCCTACAGAAGTCTACAAACTTCACTCGTTCTCCAGGGATCATGTTTCATAAATTTTCAGACTAGATACTCCTTGTACACATCAACACAATATGTAGGCCAAATTTCATCAAATTTTTTGACTAGACCCATCAGTAATATTGAAGCTCAAAATCAATCACCACTGAAATACAACCATCAAATACAACTGCAACAACCAATCACTCAACCCCATCAACTCTGAAGAAAAACACAATAAATCAATTTGAACAATCAGATCGCTATCACTAGAACACAGAGTTGAACACAGAGCTGAACCCATAACATTGCATCAACAACCAAAATCAACTGCAGCGTCAAAAATCATATGTCAGAATGTATACGCTACTTCAATAAGGACAATCTGCATGTATACATTAGTTTCTATAACTCAACCTACATATACCTCTAAAGATACCGAATCATAAAACCTATGAACCAAAAATTGTACTACCCAAAGACATTATGAAGATCTATTGTCATATTACAGAGTTTTAAACAGATGGAAACAAAGATCACGCTTCTTACTCAATCAATCAGTCAACCAAACTCAATCTCCTTATACAATCAATTTAACTTCAGATCTAATGAAGGCATCAAAGACAAACAACAGTAAACTAGCAACACTGATAAGATATATCAATCATTTTTGAACAACAAGCCCTTCCTTTGCATACGCTACTTGGAAGTGTTGAATCTTCTTGTATATGCACCTTCACCGAGGTGAACCTGTGTATAGATCTACAAATAATGACTAATAACTTCACAACTTTTCAAGACTTCATATATACTCAGATCATAATATTTAAATTATAAAACATGTGTTAGCACTCATATCTAGCCTATCCATTATTAGATCATACAATGATAAGTCATTTCAGGTCTCATGATCTGTATCCAACATTGTGCATAATCATTTCGGATCTATTAGATCTCATCCATCATCAAACAATTAGGTGCATACTTAGTTTAGATCAAGCAGAGCATCAATAACCCATAACATGCATATTTTCTTTTGATCTAACTCTTCATAAGATTTTTATCACTTGCACACTCTCACACTTTGATCTTCATCTCCTTATATGGTTTTAACCTTTTTTAATACCTCGGGTCAGAACCATAGTTATGCTGATGGTATTCTTTGACGGGATCAATATCCTTTTTTGTGCTCATTACTATGGGCCAATACCATGGTAGGAACTCCTGGTATTCTTTAACCATAATTTTCCATACCATATGCACTTTTGCTTCTATGAAATTGCGTACATATGTATACGTGTCTTTTATTCTGTGTAGCCGCGTGTATACGTGACTTGGACTAGGTTAAACAATGTATACAACTTAAAACATTCTCTTTTCTCAATTTCTTGATTCTGATTTGCAATCCTTTGTCCCTTCATCCTCTTCTTTTGTGTCATTACATTGTTACCTCTAAATTGTCCTGTTACAATGTGAGTTTCCATCATACATCACTTCTGAACTGATTCGTCTAAATGGCCCTACATTTTGTCACGTTTGTAAACACAACTACCATGCATTCTGTCACATCCTGTTTATAATTTTATCAAGTATTCGATTCATAAAATATGTTGTCATCAAGGACAACTCATCAGGTAGGTTTCTATCAAGGACAACACCTAATTCATAATACCAACAATTTCCCATATTATGCTTTTCTTTGACCCATTATTCTGTTCCATCATTCTGTGACCTATGATATCTTTGTTCCATCATTTTGTCACCTCTAATCTAACCTGTAGATTCATCTAGTTACCATATGCTTTTTTTGTTACAAGTGAGTTTCCATCAAGGACAACACATGCATCATAATGCCAACAAATAGTGATTTAACAATTATTCCAATAATAGAAATAAGGAATATTAAATAAATAGTGATCTATTTAATTATTCCTAGGGTATTTAGTCAAATGTGACAAAGAATAATTATTTAAATAATGATTTAATAATTATTCCTAGAGAAAATTAAATAAATAGTGGTTTATCTAATTATTCTCATGGGTTTTTTTATTTAAATTAGAAAATATAATAAAATTGGTTTACTAAATTATTTTCCACAATGAAAGTGACTTTACTATGGTAAAATTAAACCTACATGGTGTATTTCGATCTGCCTAGTTAAAAATGGCTTGGTGATCATTTTTTGGTGATAACAAAAACATTGTAATTGTTTATAATTGATCCAGATCTTGGGGGGAGAGCCCCAAGATCTAAAAACTTGAAATGGATCTTGGGCAGGAGGCCCCCAAGATCTAAAAAATTGCAATGCTATAAAGAAAAGGAGAGAACACATAGTAAATAAAACCACAAAGGAACTTTTTCTTTTATTAAAACAAATAATAATTGTAAAAGCTACATTGTGGTGGACAATCTGTCCTTTTACAAAATGTAACTTGTTACTTATTATTCAAATCAATAGTGGTGATGAAGGTTTCCCAAATAGGAGCGAGACTTCTAAGGGTTATAATCACCAATTCCCTATCAAGAACAATTTCCTTGACTCTCTTCAATTGATCTCTAAGAAAAGATATCCTCATAATGTAGGATTACACATACTTTCCATTATTCATTTTCATATGTTTGACTTGATATTTCAAGGAGATGATCTCATTCAAATTGTTAACTTCATACATGTTGGCCAACTTGTCATACATATCCTTATAATTTTCAACTTCCCAACATAAGCAAGTAAATGATCTTGTAAAGCATTAGTTATAATTTTATTTGATTTTAACTCACCTTTCTTGTACTTGTTCTTGGAAGTAACAAAAAGATTCTTCAGAGGCTCAAGTACCTTTCCTTGAATGTATTCCATGACATCATTGTCATCCGATATGATTTCCAACCTGATTTTCCAAGTAGCAAAGTTATATGAGTCACCTAGATTCTCATTTTCCTTGAAAAAGAGGAAGACATCTTGACTTGATTAGATAGGCTCGTTCAACTCTTCCAAAGATGATTTCTTCAACTCTTGTCTCCATTTGGCTTGTCCTTCACCTAGGTTGATCCAGGTGGATATTGGTGGCCACCCGCCTATTCCACGTGGACCACCACCATTGTTTCTTTCATTTTTTTTAGTTTCCTTAATTGTAGCACAATTTACTATTTGTGGTAAATTTTTGGGTCCTAAACTTCCAAAGCCATTTTGAGGCCCTAAACGATGTTTTTTTGGCAATATTTCTTCCAGAAATTTCATTAAAATCACATTTTCAATTTTAGTCCTCAGAGATATCTTTCCAATGAGGTATCATGTGCGTCAAATGGAGATAATATGACCAAGTTATGACCCCAAGAAGTTGGTTTCCCAACTAACCCCAACGGGGCCCATAAACTCTTGGTGTTATATCTCCTCGGGTTAGGGTTTTGGTTGTTTAGGGTTTTCTCTTATTTTTCAATAATAAAAAGGCCTATGAGCCTCATTGTAACTCAGTTTAGAGGCATGTAGGCACCACATCTCTTCTTAGAGATAATCTACAATGGTCTGAGCTAGCCTCATTTCCATTATGTTTGTACGCATATTTCATTATTTGATATTAATGAAAGATAGTGTTATTTTTGTTGCATCTCTGTATTTATGGTTATATCTATAATTTTTTGTGTTGCTGTTTAAATTTAGATCATAGGCTCAGATACCATGTTAATTTTTCAATGTTGTATATTGTTTCAATTACTTTAGCCCAATTTAATTCTTCAATTAGCAATCTTTCAATGGCAATTAATAATTTTTATCTTTTTATCAATCAATAGTAATTTAAGATATACAAATAATGCAATGACAATAGGAAACGATCAACAATATCAACAAGAGCCATAGATTTGGTCAAATACTAGGGGAAACCCCCAACTAGGGGGAAAAGCCTTTGAAATTCTTCTTCTATTAGATTGTCATAAAATGTTTAATAGAGAGTACAATGAGGCAATACAAAATTATCCATCAAAATTCAACACACAATATCCATAAATATGATACCAACAACAATACTGATCAAAGATAACTTTCTAGCCTATGGTAAACTCTAATCAACTATCAAACTGAAACCCTAAGTCCCAACTGCATGAAGAGAGAGACGTGTGTGCGATTGAAACTTTCCAACTGCATGGATATGCCTGTGTGCATGCAGCTACAACCAAAAACATTTTGTGGCGTCCCTGTGATTGTAAACCAAAAACCCTAATCACACATGCAAGCTTTAGACCCATACGAACCAACTTCCACGAGCCAACTTCAGACCTATGCAAACCAATCCAAAGAAGAGATAAGAAGAACATTATTTATGATGATGTCCAAATGAGGGTCACTTGACTTGTATTTATAGGCTTCCAAGGGTGTCCAATTTCACTTTAGGATTGACCTGTCCTTTTGTGCATATTTGGGCTTCACCTCAAAAATACATTTTCCCTTGTCCAAATCTAGTGTTTCAAAGGTCAGAATTGGTCCTCTCAAAAAGAGTAATCTAGTGCCATGATTACAATTTGTCATTGAGCTTCCAAATTAACAAGTCAAAGAGCCAAATCTACACAAGTGACTCTATTTCTGAAATTGGGATTTTTAGATGTAGCCCATGCAGACCATTTTTGAATGATCATGTTAAGCCATATATAAGCCCCATGTTAACCATAAAACCCCTTATTAAACCCTATATTTTAATTGGTTTCATTTCTATTGTTATAATGTTTTGTACGTTTGAACCCTTCATGGTCCCATTTTATTATAATTATACTCCTTATCCCTTATATATACCCTAAGGACACCTAGTATTAGAATAATCAAATATTTTCTTTACATTGTATTCATTATAATAGGAGGTTTCCCCCTCAAAGAGAAAAGAAGACTAAATTATTGTTTTCTTATCATTTTGAAGGTGTAAGGTCCATAATAGTGGGTATCAAAGCTCATGGTCCTATGGTTTTACTTCTTCAAATAGGTCATTGTGGAATTTCTTCTATAATGTTTTTTTTGGGAGGTTTCAGATGGTGAAAAATGGATAATATTGAGAATATATAAGGAAATATCTTGTTCAAATTTCATATCTTGGTTTGTTATATTTTTAGAGATATTCTTTAAGGAATTTAGGGTTTCCTAATACTCTTGAAATCAATCTCAAACATGTTAGTTTGAGATTTTCACTATAATTTTTTTATGTGAGGGATCAAATGGTGAAACTTGGACCACAATGAAACAAGATCTTGGTGAATATATGGTTCAAATTTAATATCTTGATTTACTATATCTTCGAATATATGCTTCAAGCAAGTTAGGGTTTCTAAATGCTCCTGAAATTAGTCTCAAACAACTCAATTAATTTCTTTTCTATAACTATTTTGTGTGAGGGTTTTGATGCCGAGGTATTCCACTTTTTTCATGCATATTGAGAAAAATTAAAATTTCCATTGTTTTTTCTCTTAGATCAACTTTAATCTCTTTGTGGGGAAATCCCATATTTCTATATTAAATCAAGACTATCGATCGGTGTTAAAATTTGAAAAAACACTATGATGCAATAAGAATTCTACCATGCCCCAAGCTATAAGAAATCTACAAATTTTACAACCTAGGCACTTAACTCTATTTATATCAAATATGGCCAAAGTTGATGAATGTGAGCACTAGAAAAAGGTGCTAGACTGCACTCGACATCAGATCATCAAACTTACCTTTATCTTACAATTCACCCATAAATACTCATGATTCATTAAGCTTTTCCTGGCGAATTTTCACAACTCTTAAAACTTCCTTTTTCCATCATATAAATATGACAAATATCGGCAAATGAAATTTCAAATAGGGAGTGAGATACTGGAAGCAATTAAACTTTGTGAAACAAATCCAATAAGAGATGTCCAATACATATATGGTAGTAAATAGTGAAACTTCGATGTTCAAAACTTTTTCACTTTCGTGGTAGATGGAACTACAATTGTCATGAAAGAGTTAAGTATGTCCAATCCATTAACTGAAAGCATTGTCCTTGCATGGGACTTCCAACTCATGTTAGGCCGGTGGTTGATAAATGATCCTTTATTTGACAAAGAAATTTAACAGCCTGATGGACAAACTTTTGTTGGAAGGTGCAAACTAGATTGGAGTTTATTCAATTTATAATAATGGTTCACAAGCTCGAAGGCCCAATAAACGATAGATGATAAATATTTGACATATTCATCAATTGACATAATTTTTCAAACCCTGTTTTATTATTAACCCAGAATAATTAATCCCCATGAAAATAATAAAATCGAACATCAATTATGTTTGACACAATATAAATTACCATAAACATACGAAGATCATACTCACAAGGGAAATTATCTTGTAACCAAACCCAACCTTGAAACATTGTCACTAGTTCAAATCAATATCTCATTCCTCTTATTAGACTTAATCACCTTTCAAGTTATTGAGATTCCACCATTAAATCTACATTTTTGCACAAACTGATTCATCCACACCAATAAGTATCAATTCCAAAACACAAATATTGACCGCACATGGGTATTCTCACACTATTCTCATTAATGTAGATCTATACAAACTTAACCTAATTAGACAAATGTTTGGTTGTCTCCTCTCTCTTAGAGCTATCTCGATCCTTTAACCTCTTTCAGCTATCTCACTGTATTCCTCTATATTATTCTAGTCATTATAAAATTTTCTATATACAATAGAATATTTTATTGAGATCCCACTAAAGGTGTCCCCTAATCACTTATTCATATAAAATATAAATATGTCCTAAAACCTTTAACTCCTCAACAACTCTCCTTAAATGACATATTACATGTGAACGAGGAAATAATCCCTCATTTCTCTATCAATCTCTATATCAACTAGAAAATCAAATCCCTATCTTTAATTACGTTAAATTAACTTAAATTAAATTAAGGGAATCCACTCCCTTTAGTAAATGTGGTAATACCTCCTAGGCCATATTGAATTAAATAAATGCTACAACATCAGAATCCCAAGGTAAAAATAATTTATGGACTTATGTTCATGATTCTTCCCACTACTTTTGTTGGTTGTACCTTTTATATTTTTGTCTGACATTGTGGGTGCATCTAATACAATTTCTCCTCCTCCTAGATCCCAAACTCTGGTTTGTTGTTGTCCAATTTCCCCAATATCATAAACACTTTCATCAAACTGTGTTATGATGCTGAGCTTCCTCATTAACTTTGTCCCCTTGAATTCAAAACTTAAAAATTGTATGGCCTCAATTGCCATTACATTTTCCACAACTCCTTAGCTTCCATTCTTCATCATAAAAAATATCTTCAAATATTTTTAGGGAACTTTGTGGCCTTCTCCATGGCCTCTTTATGAAATATTTACTTCCATTTTCCAAATTATCATTTTTACCTACATCTGCACATAAAATAAATTTATTACAACAAACATTAGACATTTCAAAATAACCATCAACCATAAGACTGAGTGTCGTTTTTATTTCATTTTTGTATAAAATATGTAGCCTATTGTCCCTCCATGTGCATTAGTTCCTCTTTGATGCTTTGATTAATATTTTGCAACTTGTTGGTTACTTTTACACCAATGTTGTGCATATTCTCCATTCTGAATTTTCCCAAATTCTTCCTCATCTTCCAATGAGACATATGGTTTCCCTATCATCTCATTCATTGATTTCAAATGATTTTTTTTCTCTTGTTGTCCTTTATATTCATATTCAATTTCAAAAACATTAATTTCATAAGATGCCTCATGCATCTCTTCCTATTTGTTCTACATGTCTTCAATCCTTATGTAGTGTTTCTCAATCCTTGGATTGACTACCCATTCTTCTAACATCCTCAATTCTTCATTAAAGTGTGAATTTTCTTCTTTTGGTATATGGATATCATTCATTATTCCACATGCTAGAATCCTTTTGTACATGCCATTATCCTCTATACTGTGAACACATAATTTGTTCAAAAATTAAAATAAGCCCAGTCCCTTTAGATGTTTTAGACACCTTTTCTCTATCATCATGTACTCCTAAATATTTCTCCATCTTAGGTTTCTTCAACAAATTTCCCAATAATTTGGTTTACTCATCAAAAGTTATCAACATCACATATAAATGTTGTCTTTCATTTGCTCTGTCCTCCTTTTGGATTTCTTCATAAGCCAACCTTTCCCTATTTTCTCCAACAATAGGTTCTTGCAATTGTTCTGGCATGGCTGCATTTTTCCACTGTATGATTTTCACTATGATTTCCTTTATAAGGAAATTTTCTCTCCCTATTTCGTAATAGAATTTTGATTGTATTTTTCTCCAATGCTTTGAAAAATAATTCCTTCATATTACTCCATCCTTATGATAGTTTCTAATGAGTGTCCATCATCTTCAGTATATGAAAAAGTTTCATTCATACAAAAATATTAGTTTAAAAAATAAAGGCTCCTTAGCCTCCTTTAGTGTCTCTATTATCAGATCTGCATCCCAATTTGAACCTTTCGAAAATACATGAGACTCTCATGAAGTCTCTCCTCATTATCATCCTCCCTAAGGAATTATCCCTGCTCTGGTTTAAAATAGTGAACTTCTTCCTCCTCATACTCAACTTCTCTAAGTTCGTCTTCCTTTAACCAAACAATCATCAAGTACCTCAACTTTCTAGCATATAGTTTTTTAACAGAGCATGTAACTTTCTTCTTCGTTCTCCATCCACATCTCTAGCCTTCCTCATTTCCTTGTAGAAACATCATCATTACACTGATTTTTTCCTTCATCTCAACATCCTCTCTATCAAATTCCTCTTGACTTGTTTGCTTCTTTCTCCTACCAATTACTTTGGCATCTTCGTTCATCTTTTTGTGGCTTTTATTTGATTCCTTATCATGACCATCAATAGTCATATTTACTCCCTCTACAAACTTTCCTTGTCCACTTATGAGTTGCACTAAGCTTCCACAATCATGCAAGTATATTTCATCTTACTACAATACCTCACCAAGCTTCTCCTCAACTTGGTCTTTTGGTATTCTTTGTTATCTCCTTTGGAACCTTTTGATATTCCTCTACTCCTTTAGGCTTATGCACTTTAGTTACTTATCCAAAGAACATCACCTACTCCTTTCTCTATACAACTCTACCCACATTTGTAATTATGGAGCTATCTCAACAATTTATACCCAACTTTAGTTGGAATTTTTTATAAGTTCCCTTTGTTATGCAATCTTTGCCACATTTTCCTTTTACTATTGCTACCTGCAATCAACAATTTCTCTACTCAAATTAAATTGAAAATATAAGACCATGTTACCTGTTAGACCTAATAGCCCTACACTTCCAAGAATTTCCTGAGTCTCTTTACTTCAAATGCCTACAAAATTCTTTATATCACTAGTCTTCAAAACTATAAGCAACAATTCTCCTCAGCTCTGCTCTTTGGCTGGAATTATTTCTCCCTTGTACCAGACCTTTGTACTTTGTCTCTTTAACAAATCCTTCATTCTTACTTGCTTATCATTTGTCAACATATGCTCATATTTATTATAAAACAAAATAAATCCATTACCTCATGCTTGAAGTCTCTATGTTGGTATATTTCCCTTACTAGTGTCTTTTGTTGAACTTTGATCTCCCTCCTTGAATTCCTTTTAGAATTTCATCTCTATTTTTTCTAACTGTGATGATTTCAAATATCTAAAATATTCAAATGAGCATTTTTAAATGTGTTCTAATATCACTCCAATGTTGAGGCATCCCTTTTTCTTTTTGCATGGTGGCCCAAATTAAAATTTCCCTTTCATCTCTTAGAACAACTTCAATCTCATTGTGGATAAATCCCAAATATTTATATTAAATCAAGACTACGAATCAATTTTCAAATTTTAAATAGCGCCATTAGCTATTTTGCAACTCTGAGATGTAACCACAATTCCGCAATGTTGCAAATTATGCGAAACCCCCAAATTTTACAACCCATGTGCTTACATCTATTTATCATGCATATGACCAAAGTCGATGACCATGAGTTCTAGAGAAAGGTTCTATATTGCACTCGACATCAAATCAAAATAGTTTATCTTACCTTGTAATTCACCCATAAACACTTCTGATCTAATAAGAATTTTCCAATGAACCTTCATAACTCGTAACTCTTCCTTTTTTTGTCAGAGGCAGATCACATATCTTGACAAATGGGATGTTATATTGTGCGTGAGATTTCAGAAGAAATTAAACTTCATGAAATGTAACCTATAGGAATTTTTCAATAAAAAAATGGTAGTAAACAAGAAAACTTGTTTCTTGGTTCTCCATTAGTTGAAAGGGTTGCCCGATGCTTTTCGACACTCAAACTTTTTGCACTTACATGGTAGACCTAATGTGGTAGATGGAACTACAACTTTTATGAAATATTTATTTTTTTCGGGTCCATTAATTGATAGGACCGCCATTGCACATGACCTTCAACTCTTTACAATCCTCACACTTTCTCCTCAGATTGCTGACCAATAAATTATCCTTTATTTGATAGATAAATTTAACATTCTCATTGACGAATTTTTTTTGGAAGGTGCAAACTGGATCAGAGTAGATTTAATTATAAGAACGTTTCACAAGATCAAAAGCATGAAAGTCAATAGATGGGAAATATTTGTTGTCTTCATCAATTGACATAATTTCAAATGAACTGTTCATAGGGCCGAAACCATAATTTTCCCTTTTAACATAGATTAACTCTAGAAATCATGTTTATTGATTAACCTACAATAATTGATCATCATGACAATAACAAAAGAAGATCTGAGTTATGTTCAACATGACAGAAATTACCATAATATATAGAGATCACACTCATAAAGGAATTCTTTTGACCAAACCCAACATTGGAACCTTGTCACTCATTCAAATCATTATCTCATTCCTTCTATTAGACTCAATCACTTTGCAATTTATTGAGCTTCCACCATTAATTCTACAAGATTTGTACAAACCAATTCATCCACACCATATAAGTATCGATTCCAAAACACAAAGATTAAACATACATCATTATTCTCGCACTATTCTCATTAATGTAAATTTATATAAATCTTGCCTAATTATACAAATGTTTGGCCCTATCCTCTCTTTTATATCTCTCGTGGTCCTTTATCCTCTCTCGTCCATCTCACTTTATTCCTCCATATTATTCTAACCATTCCAAATTTTTCTATATGCAAATGAATTATTTGTCAAGATCCACTAAAGGTGGATCTAATCACCTATTCATAGAAGATATAAAATCTATCCTAAAACCTCTAGCTCCTCAAAATCTCTCCTTAAATGGAGTATTGCATGTCGATGAAGAAATAGTCCCTCATTTCTATAATCAATATATATTTTAACTAGAATAACAAATCCCTATTTTTAATTATACTAAATTAGCTTAAATTAAATTAAGGGAATCCACACTCTTTACCAAATGTGGCAAGACCTCCTAATTATTATTGGCTTGAAGAAATGTTCCCATGTTAGGTTTAGATTGTGTAACTTGGACCACATTTAGGCACGATTGCAATGACACCTAGTTCAAATTTCATATCTTGGTTTACTATCATTTCAGATATATGCTCTAAGGAATTTGAGGTTCATGAATGCTCCTGAAATCAATTTCAAACAAGTCAATTTGGAATTTTCAAAATAATTATTTTTCTGTGAGGTTTCAAATAATGAAACTTAGACCATATTAAGGAGAAATCTCAAGGAAAATATGGTTCAATTTTTAGACTTTGGTTTTCTATACTTTAAGAGCTATACCCTATGGAAGTTAGTGTTTGTGAATAGTCCTAAAATAAAATTTAAATAGGTTTGCATGGTATTTTTTCTATATATTCCTCTCTATGATTTTTCAAATTGTGAAATCTTTAGAGATTTTAGGAGACATACAAATGAACCTTAGTTAGAAGTTTCAAAACTATATTTGTATAATTGGACACATGGCATGCTATACAAATTTTCTCGTGGGAAGTGGCCAAAAAATCGGCAAGTTTTGGGAAAGTTACCATAACTTTCACTTGGCACATCAAATTTAGTTCACACTTGTGGAATTATAAAGAAACCATATCAAAATATTACAGAACAAATTTTCAAAATGAGAAGGGCTAAAATATCATAAATATATCAATAAAACTTTGGCCATTATGATTCTCTAAATTAAGGTACACAACTTACTAGTGACCTAATTGTTGATTAGAAGAGCCGTGTTTTTGTTGACTAAAAGTTGTGATAAAGAGAACTACCATTATTATTTTCCAACATGCCTCCAAAGAATTATGACACCAATTAAATTTACCAAAGGTTCAATCCTTGACTGATGAATAGTGAAGACTTGGAATTTAGTTACTCAATTAGAGAAGAAAATTAATGAAATAGATGGTAGTATATTGAAAAAGGTGGGGTTATGAGTCTCTCAAGAAATGATTAAAAGAGAAATGGAAAATAAGTTGAATGAAAATAAGGAAGAAATGCAAAATGTCAATAAAAATATACAAAAATCCATTAGGGAAGAAATAAAAGAATTACAAAACATTCTAATAAAATATATCCCTAAAAGGGACGTGGATATCTATGCAAAATAAGAACATAAGGAGAAGCACAGTGTTGAGAATTAATCTCATATGGCGAGTATGCTATCACAATTGGAAAACATAAATATCGAATTGCAAAAGCATAATTATGAAAATTTCAATCCAAGATCCAGATCATCCGGGATTCAAGTCAACACCAAGGAACTACTACATTTTCAAGATCGATATGAGGAATTATGATGGTGATAATCTTATAACATGGATATTTTATATGAAGCAATACTTTTATTTACACCAATTTATATCCTTACAAAAGGTAAATATTTCATCCATGTTTTTAGAACAAGATCGACATGTATGGTACCAATGGCTTTGCAAAAAGGAAAAATGGTTCTATGATATCTTGGTCCATTTCTATAGAGGAATTGATAGCACATTATGGAGATATTGAAGAAATACATCTCTAGTCAATTGTTAAATCTTCGACAAAAAGGTCTAAACATAGTTACCAATCAAACGAGAAAGTGAACTGGTACCCGTTTTTTTGAGATACCAAAAAATCACCCGATTTTGAAAAGTGGTGATGCTAGAATACACTTTATTTTTTGAGCATATTTTTGGCACTTTAAATTTTCTTATGTATCAAGTATGAACATTTTTTTTTCGATATTAGTGATTTTCATGCTGATTTTGAAAAGTGTTGATGCAACATCCACACATTTTTTTAAATGTTAGTGATTTTCATGCTAATTTTGAAAAGTGTCGATGCAACATCAACACATTTTTTTAGAGGGCTTATTTTTTACACTTTTAATTTTTTTTATGTATCAAGTGTGACCAATTTTTTTTTGTTAGTGATTTTCATCTTGATTTTGAAAAGCATTGATTAGCATCGACGCATTTTGTTTAGAGGGCTTAGTTTTTACACTTTAAATTTTCTAAACAATTAAGTGTGGATCTTTTTTTTTAAATGTTGGTGATT
>APFE030067522.1:37939-71443 GCA_000404065.3 Pinus taeda | reverse complement strand
AATAAAAATTAATATTACTATGGGGTATTATTAGGGATTCATATTTTAATAATTAAACAAACCGAGTGGCTAAGATGTTAAAAACCTAATGAAGCGAAGAAAAAAAAACGTGAAAAACTTTAGGAATTCAGGGCAGGGATCTAACACCTGTTGATGCTCCAACCATCATCTTTGTTTAGATTAACCAGCTGTTTTTCAATTTCTAAGGCCTCTCTAAATTTACGATGATGAAAAAGGTCAACCCTCGCTATGACTCTAACCCCTTATATACATATGTGATGATTGGTCTTTTCTGCATGTTTTGCCAAAGCGGAGAAGCGAGACCTCCCATGCTTGATGTCCACAGCATGTTCACAGATCCTTTGATTTATTGATCGACCAGTCCCACCAATATAAGGAGTTCCACAAGAACAAGGAATAATATAAACCCCCTTCACATCCTTGGGGTTAACCGAATCCTTGATCGAACGAAGAGAACTTCGAATAGTGCAAAGGGGTCTAAAGGAAGAAGGAATATTATGTTTTTTCAGGATCCTCGCGATTTTATCTGTGGTCCCCCAAATAAAAGGAAGATGAACCCCACAATCTTGATCCTTGGGATTGATCCTCTTCTTAGGACCTCTTTCTGCATTAAGGAAAGCTATCAGACCTTGGGACTTGCTATAACCATTCTTATTAAAGACCTTAAGGAGGGTCTTTTCATCATCAATGTGATTTTCATCAAAAACTTGCAACGCCCAAATGGCTAAGGTGTTGAGAACACCTAGTTTCTGAGTTGGGAAATGATGGGAATTTACATGAAGATATTGCTATGTGTCAGTTTCTTTTGAAAGACTTGATGAGAGAAAGAACTGTCATCCTTTTTTGAAATGAGAATGTCAAGTAAAGGAAGGCTGCCATCAACCTCAATTTCCATGATGAACTTTATGGAATCCGACCGATTGTTAAGATGATGGAACAACAACTCCAATTTCTCTTTGTCACGAAACTAGACGGTACAAGTGTCATCCACAAACCTTTTCCACAGCTTGGGTTGGAAAAGCGCCAATGACAAGGCTTTAGATTCAAAGAATTCCATAAAGAGATTGGCAACCACAGGGGAAAGGGGTGAACCCATAGCAACACCACAAGTTTTCTCATAAAAATTTCCCTCAAAGCTAAAGAAAGTAGAGGTAAGGAAAATCTTGACTTAAAAAGTAGTATCAGGATCCGTAATACGATTAATAACATCAATGGCCTCATTAATAGGGATATTAGTGAATAATGAGACCACATCGAAACTAACCAACATATCACTTGGATCAATTCTAATACCCTTTAATTTGTTAACAAAGGAGGAGATATATATTGTAGGGTATGTGTCGATGCTTGTCTAGCAATCCAATCCCATTATGTGCAATTTGATAGTTGATTTTAAATTTTTCGTTATAATGAATCGAGTCTACCCCACAATGTGTTAATTTCATGGTGGGTCTTTAAGTTTTCATTACAATGGGTTGAGTTCACCTACAGTGTGTGTCAATTTGATAGTTGATTTTTAAATTTTTTTCACAATGTATCAAGTTGTCTTAGGTTAAGATTTCAAAATTGCTATACATTTAGCATTTAAAAAGAATTACTCTTGGTATGATAACTCTTTCATTCAGGTGTTCATTTTTAAAGTTTTTGTAGTCATAATTTTTTTCTATAATGTCATGCTTAAAATATTTTGAAAATTTAAGATTGTTTTGTAGTCATAATCTTTGGTTTTAGTTCCATGGTTGAAAATTTGTCAAGATTTTTAATGTTTTTCTAAGTCGTGATATTTTATCTTTAATGTTATGGCTGAAAAAAGGTATAAATATTTTTTCTTAGCACCATGCTTGAAAATTGTTGGAATTTTAAGGTTTTTCAAAGAAGTGATATTTTAAATTTAATTTCATGCTTAAAAATCGTTGGAATTTTAAGGGCTTTCAAAGACGTGATATTTTATCGTTAATGTCACGCTTGAAAATCATTGGCAATTTAAAGTTTTTCAGAGTCACGATATTTTGTTTTTAACGTCATTACTAAAAAGTATTGAAAATGTACCGTGAAAAAAAAAAAAACAAAAACAAAAACAAAATGTTATTTTGGCATCAACACTTTTTTATTTCAATGTGTTTTTTGCACCAAACAAAATGTATTTTATTTTATTTTATTGTTATTTTTTAAGAATATTGAAAATTTACTCTTAAAAATAAAAATAAAAATAAAATAAAAAAACCTTATTCCGGCATCAACACTTTTCGATTTCAATGTTGTTTTTCATGTTTTTTTGGGATTTTTGGGCTCGAGTACCCGTTTTAAGGTAATAGTTCCCATTTGATGGGTAACTATGTTTCTAGTTATAAAACACATTTTATCAATTCCAAAAGTTGAGTATCAAAGTAAAGAATATTTTAGAGGATAATTTTTTAGAAATATTTATGGGAACTTTAAATAAAATCATCCAACATGAGGCACATATCTTTGAACCTAAATCTCTAGAGCTTGCTTTTAGTTTGGCAAGGAAAGTTGAAAGTAAAAATATGGCCACTAGAAAATAAGTCCCTAATAAATATAGTGAAGATCATGCTCCCTCTCCTAAACTGACAAGGTTGACTACTTAGAAAATGGATGAAAGAAGAGAAAGGAGACTATGTTTCAGCTATGATAACAAGTAAAGTAAGGGGCACAAATAGAATAAGAAGAAGTCATTCTACAGAGACTCTTAAAAGGAAGAAGATCAAGAGTTGGAATAGTAACAAGATATAGAGCTAGAAGATACTACTCCAACAATATTTTGTCATGCATTGGCTAGAATCAATACTCTTCAAACCCTCAATATATAAGGATATATCAAAGAAGAAAAAGATAATAATGTTGATTTATTCTCGCAGAGTCTCATAACTTCACCAATTAAAAATGAGCAAAACTTCTAAATTGTTTCATATATCTAGCAAAAAAGTTTAGAGTAATGATTGCAGATGGAGGAATCATAAATCGTTTAGGGAATTGCCACAGTATTAAGGTTAGCTCAATATGAGAGTATTTATTGTATAGTCCCATGATTGCAATACAAATGGGTGGTGTTGATGTTGTATTAGGGGTCAAGTGGTTACAATCATTGGGAAAAATGACATTTAATTTTTAATATTTATTTATAATATTTACCTCAGAAGGAAAATAAATTGAGCTTATAGGTATTCAATGGAAACCCTCTAAAGTGATATGCTATAATGGAATGACAAAATTACTGAAAAAGGGGCACTAGAGTGTAACGACATAATTATGTTCACAAAATGTTCAAACATTAACATCATCTACGTAAGAGGATCTCCATAAAGCTGTAAAAAATCATCCCAAGGTATTTGGATTAATAACTAAGGGTCTTCAACCTAAACGAGATCATGACCATGCTATTCATTTTTTAGTTGGGAAGTGTACTAGAGATAAAGCAAGAAGGGAAAATCATACTAGAAGTAGAAGCAACCCTTGAAACAAGGATTAACCAACTTAGTAAGTAAACCAACAATTGTGGAGGACATCATGAAATAAAAGAACCTCCTAGTGGAAGAGATGACAAGGGAAGATGACTTATTCTTGCAAAATCACTAGCAATTAGTTAAGTATTGAGAAAAACACTTGTGTGAAGTACAGGGGCATGTTAAGCTTTGTATAATCCCCATGCTAACCCTAAAATCCCTTATTAAGCTCTATATATTGAATGATTACATTTCTATTGTTATATTTTTGTGTTGGTTAGAACCCCTCATGGCCCCATTTTATTATAATTGCACCCCTTTTCTTCTATATATACACTAAGGATACCTAGTCTTAGAATCATCAAATATTGTCCTGTACATTGTGCTCATTGTAAAAGGAGGTTTACCCCTCAAATAGGACTGTAATTATTAGTTTCTTATCATTTTTAGGGTGGGAGGTTCATAACATATCATCATTACTTCATTTCTTGATTTCCATTTAAGATTTTCATAGGGCAAGACCTATATTTTCTTGGGAGATAGTAGAAAAAATCTGAATAATTTGAAGGGTCTTAAGGAATATGTTTATTTCACCCAAACTTTGGTTGGCACCATTTCTCCCAAGCTTAATGGAAGGGATTACAACCACTATCATCTTTAGATGCATGCAATATATCTTATTAAGGATCCAAGAAGATTCACCTTCTTCCTTGATAGCTTTTATTTCTAGGACTTGGGATTTAATAAGCAACATTTTTTCTTTGGGAAGGTCAATGACATATTTTATTCTTTCTAATTGTGGAGTTATCTTTTCTACTTCCTTTGATAATAATTTCTTATCAATTTTTTTCTTACAAAAGAAGTGATCAATTTGGGATTTTAATTCTCTTATAGAAACATGAGAACTAGATCTTCTTTCTAGTGTCAAAGACCTTTCTTCTTTATTTAAACTACCTCTTAAAGTAGTTGCAACTTCTAAGATGACATGAAAATTTCTCTGTTTTTCTTGCAAATCAATAGCTTAATGTTTTTATCTTTCATTTGGATCAACAATATTAGCATGTAATCATAAGGCATGCGTTTTAGTTTGCAACACATCTCATGGCAAGTCATCTAGGCTATGAGCTAGGAAGATAGACTAATAATTGGAATGATTTTTCATACTAATTTTTTATTAAGGCTTCTATATCATCTTATTTATGTAGGGTAAGAAGTCTAAATCAACAACTAGACTTCCTTCTTTAAATTTAGGAGCCTAACGCCTAGGCCCAAGCTTTCTCTCATTTATTATAGGGTTTTCTCCATTTTGTTCTCTTTCTCTCGGAAATGGGCACCTCATGAGGTTTATCTCTTTCGGGAGTTATTTGGAAACAATTAAAGTATTCTAGGATTCCACCCATTGAGTTCATTAGATTTGAATATTTCAAATGTAGGGGGAGATGAGGAGGAGGAAGATGTGAAAGGGGAAAAAGATACAGTATAGGAATATTTACAAGTAATATGTTTTATTTTGTGACCTGAAATATGTTATTTTGGGTAACCTATTTTTATAAAAGATAATCTTCGAGACTCTAGAATAGAAACCTATTTACCTTTCAAACTTATGGATCATCCTAATTTTAGAACTAGTGTTTCAGGAGTACTTTTAACAATTAAGTTTTTTGGCTCTGTAGGAGGCATATACTTTTTCCCGACTATAATATATTAGGAATTCCATTCTTTAATAATCTTGTTCTGTAAAACCTAGAAGAATATGGGTTACGTTTTATAAACCTACAACCACATCTTCATGGGTAGCATGGGTGACCAATTGACGATTCAATGCAAGGAGGGCTATGGAAACAAAACATAGAAAAATTGTGATATGTTATTTAGAAATATTTGAATGGGTAGAGATATCAAAACTATAAAAATTGATATAGGCTTAAAGGAGTTCATTTACATGCTTGTTGCTAAGAGAGACTTGATAATGTGGGACAATGGATGACCAAATAGGGCCATTATGTAAAGGGGCTTGGAAACCACCAAGAAGGGCATCCTAGAATTTATTATGATGAGAATCAAGGGAACATGTGAGGTATGAAACATTTAAACTAGGTCTAACAACTAGATTAATTCCGGACTATATCAAATCTAAATGAACATACTTATACCCATGCTACAGTTCCCATTCAATATTTTTTGATTTTAAGAGAGGGTTTTGGTATATAGGATTACCAAGGCTAATTGGCACAATAATAGAAATATACTTCATAAGTGTAAATGAGTGAAATTTAAACATGGGAAGATTATATATCATCATAGGAGTGTTATGAGGAAGTGCTAGTTGGCATCTAGCTCATAATCTTAAATTGTAACATTTGCATTATGCAATCTTTCTTTTCTATATTATTCAACATTCTTGGAAGCAAAGTCTTCTTACTATATTGTGCTTCTTTTGTGAAATCATAGGATGAGCTAGTATTTCTTGAGTTTCCCATTGTTCCTATTACAACTCTTTATTGAATATTGTGTATGTAGGCAAGTTAACTAATACACATAGTTAAGGAAGATTACACATTAAGAAAGGGAATTTGAAGAACACAATGACCTCTTTTCTTTCATGTTCACAACTTCCTAGAATAAAAAATTCAATAATATATACAACTTTTCACTTCCCTAAACTAGTTAACACTTCTTTGTTACTATATTCATAAAGCACGTGGCTCCAAGGATGTGTAAACAATCGAGAGAATAGCTTGTGGAATATATATTTTTATTTGCAAAAAGAAGATGGTACATGGTTTTGATACCAATTTCTATATACTTTTCCCTTAGAGGTGGTGGATCACCCTAGAGGTAGAACACTTCGACAAACATTGTGCTCAGAAGAAAGTAATAGCATACTTCACAATTCGTTTATACCTCCTAAATATGAACCACACTTGTTGGTTCAAAACGTTAACAAAAAAACTCTTATATGATGGATCCTGAAGATGTTTTCAATCACAATGTTCAAACTATTATAGAATGGTTCCACCACTAAAAAAACCTCTATCTCTTGGCATCTAGTAGAAGTTTTAGATCTCCTCTAATCGTTCCTTGACATGCTTGGTTTGGTCCCCTCCCATGTTCAAAGATCAACCAAAAGGGTTGCCAACCATCTTACTAATGAATGTGCCACCTCCTATAAATGAATCCCTCTTCTAAATGGTCAGATATAAACTAACACTCTATTAGTATAATCTATAAGAAACTGTATTTTGTAAATAAAAAATCCCCATGTAGGGTGGTACGGGGTTAAGATGACGAAGACATGGACATCACACTTCCCCCCACTTCTGTGAACCTTGGTCGTCTACCAACTGCTATGTCAATGGGTTATTGGAAGCTACACCAATGCATGGCACTGAACATCATATGGTTAGCTCATACACTAGGACCATGACCTTTACATAGAGGCGAAAGGAGGATGTTATGGCACATTCATGTCACACCAGGGAAAATAAAGGAAATGAAAGTGATATGAATAATGACTCAATCTAGGTGCTATTGGATTCACATGTATGAGATCAACTTGTAGTCTTGGACCCTTTACATGATAATTCTAGCCCATGACAACATCAATTTTGTAGTTTAAGGGAGATCACTAGGGTAAATTTCCTTATTTTCTCCCTAATATTCTACTTGTATGTCTGATCTTTCTAGCAATCCTTCAATCTTAGCATTTGACTTTAATTTGTTGCTATCTTGGCACTATGCCACCTCAGCATACACATAAAGGAATAACACCTTTGCATCAAACTAGTACCGAGATAGAGGTTGTCATTGTTGCCTTGGCTTACTTTTGAACCACTCCGCTCAAGCTACAAAATGTGTTAATGTGATTGAGAAGAGGGTTAAATATTCAAGGTCTTTTGCTAGCAAAGGAGTAGGTCAACACTCTGATTGTTGACTTCCTCATGGACCCAGGTTTGAGTCACACCCGATAAACTAAATTCCACAACATGATGAAACTATATTGGCATAGAAAATATTTTTTGGCCCGTGCTATGTCATTTAAGGAAGATGTTTGGAAGGATCTCTGTGACTGCATAGAGTTGGTAGAAAGACATAATTATCTCTTGTTTACTTTGATTTCTTAGTTGGTTAGGAAGCATGGTGGAAAAATCAAAGTTGAGGCTATCGGTTCTTCCAAGCACACTCCAATTGTCCCTTGCTCCTCCTCAGAGGAGGCAGGTATAGCAATCCCTTATAATTTTTGAGTTTCTCATGGGTTTTCTTCTTGCAAAATAATTCTATCTTCTATTAATTGTTTTGGTTTACAAACTGCTTGGTATTATAAACCTAGTTCCATTTAAGGTAGACCCTCTTGAATGTTTGTCATTTTGTGAGGCAGGTTGTGGGAAAGTTATAGGAATCCCTTCTTTCTGATTTTTTTGTGGGTTTTCTCTATGCAAAATAGTTCAATCTCCTATTAATCATTTTGGTTTATAGATTACTTGGTTTTATAAACATTATTTCCTTTAAGGTAGACCCTTTTGAATGTTTGTTATTTTAAACTCTAATATTTATATTCTCTTTGTTGGTAGGTCTCATTGGCCTATTGTTAAGTATAGCATGGATAAACATTGTTTTCTTAGATTGGCTCTTTGTAGCTAATATTTTTTCACTTAACTATGTTTAGATTTTAAATAAAATAATAAAACTTATTAAAATTTTATAAAAATATTATATTAAAATGAAAAAAAGATAAAATTGTGTTAAAACAAATAATAATTCAATTTAATAACATAAATATCATATTATTTAAAATAATGTAAAATGCATGAATTCAGGTTAGTAATTTAAATATCGTATTATTTAAAAATAATGGATAAGAGAAACTTTTCGTTTGACAAAATATACTAAAAAGGAGTGCGCATTTCTCTGATTTTACCTAACATAATGTCATTTGAAATTGGTGCAAATGATTGATCTGCATGGAAATGCTTCGAACGTGACGCAAAAGACACCAGCAAACAAAGGTACAATAATTGAAATGAAACATTAGGAAATAAATATTTTTGATGTTGAGTTGAGAAATTATTTTATAACTCGTATAATGTGAAAGGTGTCAGGTTTACTAAAGTCAAAAATTTTAAAAATTAAATAATATATATAAACATTCATCTATAAAATAATGATAAAAAATGATTTATTAAAGTATAATGTAACCCAATAACAATGGGTAAAAGTGTTATTTTCCAGTAAAAAAAATTAAATTTTTAAAAATTAAATAATTATATAAAATATTGGTCTATAAAAATATAAAGTATAAAAATGTCATATTCACCCAGATAAAAACTTTAAAAAATCTAAAAATTAAATAACTATAAAAGACATTTATTTATAAAAATAAGTAAACAAGTTATAAGAAGATTTCGGCCTAAATTACATTAGGTGAGACATTTGCCTAAGATGAATTACACTGGTTGGTTCGATACGCGTCCACAAATGTCTTACCTAATGTGATTTACGCGAAAATCTTCTTATAACTATAATGGATCACAGAAGCCTGAATTCTACAAGTAAACAAATAATGATGTACTGGACTTAAAAATATACTTGTAATGTACTAGACTTAAAAATATACTTGTAATGTACTGGCTTGATAAATATACTGGCTTAATAATAAAAATATGCTTGACTGTCTGTAATTTGGAGAAACAGGAACCTAAAGAACACCTCATAATAAAATAACTGTATAGAGATATGAGAAAACTAACGCGGGAACTCAAATAAAGCCATTTCTGCTGTTACCAGGCTATGAGTTCTCACAGGAAAATATATACATAATAACCAGGGCCACAGGGCTCTGCAATGAAATAATTTTTCACATGTATTAGAAGACAGACAAATGCCGAATGTCTGCACATTTCTTTTATCAGAGCCAAACACAACTGAGAGAATTAAAACAACGAATCATCAGGTTCCTCAGGCTTCAGCCTGGAGAACCCCAGTCCTCTCATTACCCGATTAGCAATGGCGCCCATCCTCCCCATTTTCTTCTCCTGCAACTTATTATTATTATTACCAGCAATCCCCATGCACTTCAAATCAACGACCTCCACTACTGAGAATCCTGTTTTCAGTCCCCTGCTTCGCTCAATCTCAACATCATCATCAAAATCCCCAATTAATCCAGCAGATATCAATGGAGTCTGAGAGTACAAATCTTGACGACGATTTTTTTTAATAGACTTACCGGGATTATTAATCCAGACAAACTCTTCCCTCTCCTCGTCCAAATCAGACGCAGATTTCCGAGCTTGAACGGCCTTTTCGCCAGAATTTCTGTGCCTCCCTGCTGATCTAGACCTCTGTAACCCTAAAATGTCCCCCTTTTTTCTGCAAGAATCCGCCGGAGATCCGACTTCGCTGGAAAGAAAGCCCTGTTTGCCGCTTTTCTTCCCATTGATGGAATCCTTGCGACAGGCTGAAGAATTCAAAGCCATCCGCCTGTCGCAGAGCACAGAAACTGTCTCAGTTCGAAGCTTGCTGCAACTTTTAGCAGTTTTTCTTTGCTGTTGATTTTCTTTAATTCTGCTCATCGAGTCCAATTCCATGGAGACCAGGGATCCCACTGAACCTTTGGTTCCCACGCTGATAAATTCATAGTCCTCTGCTTCTGCAATGCTGCTAACTGTTGTGTAATCCATGGCACACAAATGTTTCCAGGCTTTGCAGCTCAAACAACAGAGGATTTCTGTGGAGCCCTGAATATTTTGGAATTGCTAACTTGCAGCTGCTCAGTCTGGAACATTTGGAAGTACATGCTCTATTTCTTAGGACCCGTGACAAGGCGGGAATTTACATACGCTGCCTGAATACAAAAAGTGTCGCTCTAACTAAAAATTAGAGGAGATTTATGGAGAACAGTGCAAGAAAGGTGAGTGGCGACCATCAACTAACGCCATGGCCAGAACCAGAAGCTTACAACATCTGTTTATAAAAATGGTGGCGTGAGAACAGAATCCAATACCAACCCTGATTTCACTGTTCACGAGTAGACCCCATCCATTTCTCTCACCACCATTGGTTGTTAAAATTGCTTTGCTGTCACAATTTGTCAGGTCTCACCAACCCAAACAATAATGCTGCTCAACAACCAAAATCATAGGCCAGGGTCGATGATTGCAGGTTGACCTCCTTCACACCAGCTATACTCATTACATTTCATTCAAGCAAACATTTTTTTATTGTATAAAAAAACTGCATTCAAGCTCACTGTAACTTCTTGCAAGTTACCAAAACAGATTGGTCATGTCCCAAGCACATAATTGCCTTACCTACTTTACATAAATCTCTATCCTGTTTTTAGATATATAAGGCAAAAAAAATGTGCAATATAAGTTGTTTTTTAAATAATCATATCAAGTAATCATATGCTGAAGTGTCTCAAATTTCAAGCGTGTGAAGCAGAGAATTGAGACATGTCTAAGCTAATCATGGTTATGGTCCACCATACCCAAACTGGAATTGCCCAGTATTTACCAATTTCACCATTTCTTTTTTGTTTTGTTTTTCAATTTTTTTTATAGAATATTAATGTTAGAGATATATTTTTTAAATGGTAAGAATGTATAAGTAAACAATTACTACCATTATTTATTATATTAATTAAAATATGACACTTATTTATAGGTAAATGTCAATTTGAGTTGAGAATGACTTTTAAATTAAACCTAAACACAACTATTAAGTATTTAGCACAATTTGTTTATTATATTAAGTAAAATATGACACTTGATTATAAGTAGGTGCCAATTTGAATGGAAAATGACAAAAGTTTAAATTAAACACATACACAACCATTAAGCATCTATCACAATTTGTTTATTACATTAACTAAAATATGACACTTGTTTATATAGGTAAGTGCCAATTTGAATGGAGAATAACTAATTTTTAAATTAAACCCATACACAACCATTAAACATCTATCACACTTTGTTTATTACATTAATTAAAACATGACACTTGTTTATATAGGTAAGTGCCAATTTGAATGGAGAATAACTAATTTTTAAATTAAACCCATACACAACCATTAAACAGCTATCACAATTTGTAATATTGTTTATTATAGTAATTAAAATATGACACTTGTTTATATAGTAGCTAAGTGTCCATTTGAATTGAGGATGACCATCCTTTAAATAAATAGAAAATATTTAAATAAAAACACATGAGACATTTTGTATAATTTAAGAATTCAAGGTAATTAGAGGTTTACTTAGTATAAATATAATGGATATAATATTTGTTTTCAAATAATTAAATTTTTATAAATTGTTTTTCAATATATTATTTAAAATATTTTTATTTTTTTATTTATTTATTTTTAATATATTAATTATAATACTTTTCATCAATTTTTTCGATTTTGGAAAAAAATTATTCAACAATTTTAAATTTCTTATATGATGACTTTTCATTTTACTATTTCCTAAAATTTCTCATATTTATATTCATAATTAAATTATAATATTTTTTTCAATAATTGTGATTATAAACACATTAAAATACTTTCTTAATATTTTATTAACATGATTCAACTTTTAAGTAATCTACACCATTTTTTTAATATAAATGAATATATTAAAAACTTTTTTATGGGTTTATTCAATTAATCTATGACATTGCATATGCATTTCTTGAATGTTAAAAAAAATCTCTAATTTTATTAGATATTAAAATATGATATTTAAAATCATTTTTTTAAAGCTACTTTCAATGCACAATCTCATTTAACAAAAAAAACTATTTTAAATAGTTACTTCACATATCAATTTTTGGTGACAATTATTTTTAATTCTAATAGGATGATTTTTTTTTCTTATTTTAATTTATTCTAATTCAACTATACCCCCATTTCCTCGTGACAAATTCTAAATCCTTTAGCAATATCTATATATCTTTTAATATGTTAAAAGGCCTTTTGAAGATTACATATTTAGTAATATGTTAATTGTATTTATCTCAAGTGATTGGGAGGAATTATTATTATTCTATCCACCTAAGTTCAATTCCCACAAGTGAGAGGTTGAGCTCATATGAATATATTGTTGCAATCTCTTCTAGCCTCATTATTGAATGACATTGAGGCTCATTACATGGAAAAACAAATACTCAATAATATATTGCTTCCATTTTTTTTTTTTTTTTAATTTTAACCATCCAAATATGAACTTGCATGGTATAATATTAACTAATTCAATCTAAAAACACACTCCAACACCCTACTCCATGTTCTTTCTTGACAACATGTTGTCTTCATTAAAATATTTTTTATTGAATTGCATTTTACAAATCAATAATGATATGTGTGGCAAGTGTGTATTTCCAATTCTCTTCAAGCATTTTATCAATCCATAACTAGTACTAATGGGTTTTGGTCACAAATATTTAACATGGTGTGTTTGCCAATGAAAATTTATGCTAATGGCCCGAGTTGCTAGAGTTAGATACCTAGGAAGCAAGGACACCAAAATGAGGATTGTTATAAAAATAGAAAAGAAACAACATTGCCTATATGACATTACATGCTATGCTCCTTTGTAGAAAAAGGAAGAAGGGCTAATGTTAGCACCCAATAGAACAAAGACAATATATCTCGAAACACATAGAAATTAAATAAACAATACTAAGAATGATCAAACTCTAGAGACAATTTTAAATAATCAAACTACAACCTCCATTTCTACATATTTCTACATACTTTTACATACTTTTTCAATTCACAAATACATTTATGATCTTCTAACTCTTGTATCATACAAGCATAAAGTATCCAAGAGAGGTGCAACAAGATTGTAAGTCACCTACTTGAATAATAAGTTGTAGAAAATGTTCTCTACTCCCTTTATATATGATAGGTAATCGTGGCCAACAATAGAAGAGTGAGCAATATATTTGTTAAGCCCCATACAAGCCCCATGTTAGTCTAAAAACCCCTTATTAAGCCTTATATATTGAGTTATTGCATTTATATTATTATATTGTTATGTAAACCAAAACATTTCATTATACCATTTCATTATAATTTTACACTTTATCGAGCATTAGAGAAATTTTGAGGTCTAAAATGGGCCTCAAAACAAAAATGTACAACCAAATTCAAATTTATAAGAACCAATAGGATTCAAGATGATGATGTCAACCATTGGGGATGATTCAACATTTTTGGAATACAAAAGTAAAAAGATTAAAAAATAAAAAATAAAAAAACTACTTTTTAAACTTGTATTTTCAACTTATCGCTCTATGGTTTTACTCAAATTTCAAGCAGGAGCACTCATTGGATGTTGTTGATGGTGCTGGACCCGTCAACATGTCAGGGGATCTCCTTAGTAAGAGGTCCCAACTAGACCTCAGACTTTTTGGAATTGGAGTCACAACAGTGGGTAGTAAAGCTATGCCTTGACTACAATAGCGCAGAGAGGTAAGCATGATATCTTTGCCGGTTGCAAGTGTGTGACCTTTCAATGAGTCAAGAGAGATGCATGGGGAGGTTCTAACACATGAAAGGGAAAAGGAAGTGCATCCCTTAGAAGTCTGTGATAGTAGATAGCCTAAAAGGAACACACGAGTTGAATGACATCACAAGTTGGAAAGCATAATAGTCGACAATCCAAAGTGATGGGTTAAATCAACAACACGACTTCAACAAGATTCATACAATCGTATATGAAATAGTTCATACAAAAATGTGTAAGTTAAAAAACATATATTTCTAAAGTAACTAGAATAGTTGAACTACAATAACAACATATGCATGAAGATGTGTTGGCTATGTTATATTATATAAAGTGAAAGTTCCATCCATACATACAACCATGGCAACCACTATCCCCAATAGCAGAATGTTACAATCAACATCGCCAACTCCTCCAAAGAGATGTACTTGCTCTGCACTATGGAGAAGCCAAGGCTCGTTACAATACTCTGCAAGCCCTCTCTAAGCAATGCCAAGCAAAAGCTTGGCTCCCAAAAGTCTTTTCTATGAGTTATCAAGTTCTATATATAGAAAAGGGTGGGGTGACCCTTGACATTCCCCTTTGTGACTCTTGGACTACCCTCATGAGTTTTCAACTTTGTTACATATAACTCATTACATTACATATGACTGTTTTCATTCTAGTAATGATACTTGGAATTTCACTTTACATTACATCTGATTACAACAATTATGACTCATAGTAGTGAGGTGGTCGAGAAAACACATAACACATCTCAACATGAAACTATTGACATTTACTGGCTAACTGTGGTGTCCATGTCAAGTTATTGTGTTGTTAAGTGATGGATGTGTCCTTGAATGTACTTTGTCATCATCTCCGCATAGCTTGGTGTTGCGGGGTCTTCATTGGTCTTGGCCTTTGCAAGATGGTTTGATGCATGTGTTTCTTTCACTTTCTATTTGATATGCTTCATATGTACGTTCAACTGAGAACAAGTCTTCTAACATGCACTCCTTCTTCATCTTGTTCATCATCACACCATGATCCATCAATGTACCTGTTCTTGCAATCACTCACGATGAGACGAAATCAAATCCAAAAATATACTAGTCTATCATGATGCATTGTCTTTCAATTCCGGGTGCAGGTGACCGGGAGAGAGGACAAGGCTCTGAAACTGTACAGAGCACATTTCAAGCCGGGATGAGAGGCTCTGGGGCACTGTCCAAAAAAACTGCGCAGATGTCATTGGGGACAGATTTGCACAATTTGGGACAATAGTGAGAGTTGCGATAGAGAACCTAGCCAGGAAGAACTACGCAATTCCGGGAAGGAAGACAAGGGAGGAGGTCAAGATGAACTGTTGGGCAATTCTGCACAGTTCTAAAGATGAGGACTGGGTAGGTCATTCAAAGTTCCAGATGGGAATCTACTTAGTTTATCCGGGGAAGATAGAGAGAGAAGCAAGAGGCACTGACAAACATTTCTACACAGTTTTCTACATGAAGGTTTGATCAGGCTGCGGGGAGCTGCTAGTCATAACTGTGAAATTCTGGGAGACAGTCCAAGATAGGTAGCAGGGGCCTTCCTAACATAACTACGCAGTTTCCAGGTTGAGTGCAGAGCAAGTCAACAAGGCAAGTTCCAGTCAAAACTGTGAAATTTTCAGAGGGAGAGTAGGGGGTCTATGAGTTAGATCTACGTAATTTCTCGAGACAATGCAACGACAAGTAGCGGAGGCCTATCTCACATGTCTACGTAATTTCTGCAAGTAGTGTAGGGTAGGCAACTGAGCAGCTTCTATGCAATTTTGGGGAGTAGTGCAACCCCAGGTCACAAATCAGTTTAGATTTTACGGAAGACCAAAGGTAGGCTTGATGATTGATCTTACGGGAAGCGCAGAGTGGATTGGACTTTGGGACAAATTTTGTGCAGTTCTAGGAGGCATTCAGTTGGCTCACTTCTAGGATTGCACAGTGCAATATGCCTTGGACGACAACCTCAAGCTCTATAGAGTTATGGGTAGCAGGGTAGGGTCAATGAGATTTGAGACTGCATAGTGCAACTCAGTTGAGGTTTGGTTGAAGGAGGGTTGTTCGGTCGATAGATTTTCAGGAAAAATGACTAAGTGTGAGAGCAAGTGAACTCGTGCATACATGACATTGTTATTACACACTTAGCATAACTCGACAATAAGACACCTCAAACCAACAAGACAAACATGGAAAAGCATGACGCTCTGCGGGACTGTCTAATGGTGAAAGAGACAAGTACGACACTTGGGATAGACCTTCAGACGACTGTGAAGACACTTGCGTGACAATGATTACAAATTTGTGTGTGAGTGTGACAGGTTTCACATAGCTAAGGCAATCGAAACACACAAAGACAAACCTTTGAAATCACCAGAACCGGATTTCAAGCATGACATAACAATCAACATGATAAAGACGACAATTGGTTCAACAAGTGAAAAGGAGGTAAGACACGTAGGGGAAACACATGGAATGACTTTCAATGCTTGCAAACATGCATGTTATTGAAGACATAATGAAAACTACAAAAATTCCTTCATGCTACACTAAGATATGTACTTTAATTACCATACTTACCCTCGAGATGATATGCATCTGATAGAGTTTGCATGAGGTCCCAATCTTTTATCATAACTTGGTTTCTTGGTCCTTCTCCTCAACTCCTTGAGAGTGATGTAGCATGTCACATTTTCTTGTAGTCAATGAGAGATAGATCAATGCAGTTTCAGCGGACAGTGACTGTTGTCAGGATGATTTGCATAGTTTTCTAGAGCAAGGCTGGGCTGCGTGCTCTGCGCAATTTTTGGGAGAAAGGTTGCTGGCCTGCTCTGCACAGTTTTCCAGGGCAAGGATGGGTTGCTTGCTCTGCATAGTTTTGAAGGGAAATGTTGGGTTTCCTGATCTGTGTAAGTTTTGAGTGCAAGTAATATTGGACAGCTAGGAAAACACTACGTAGTTTTGAGATGTAGGACATTGGTGTGGGATGGGGTCTTGGGAGGACACCTCTACATAGTTTCTGAGTGCAGTGAAACCTGGGTAGCTGAGAGGAAATACTACGTAGTTTCTAAATGCAAGGGAATGCTGTGAGATGGGTCTTGGGAGGACACGTCTGCATAGTTTCAGGTTGCAGGACAGACAGAGCAGCTGAGGGACAATTCTGCATCGTTTCTGATGACAATGGGTTTCAGCTGGGAAAGGACATTGGAGGAAACCACTGCACAGTTTTGGATGCCAAAGGAGGCTAGGGTCTTTGTGAATTGCGCAGTTCCAGTAAGAAAAGGAAAGAGCTTAAGGGTTGTAGAAGCCAATTGTCCAATTCTGAAAAGTTGGATGAGGCTAGGTTGCTCAAGAAACTGGCTATGTGTGAGATTAGTGAAATTGATGTAAATAGTGAGAAAACTTGACTATGATCACACACAAACACTTAGTGACACAACATAGACCATCCAGAACATATAAAACATATTCTTCTTGATGTAACAACCTTTGTGATGAGAGTGCGTGAAGTGAGTGTGAAACATGTCGATGTAATGAGAACAACCCATACACACAAGATTTCCCCTTGACGCAGAACAACATTCCATTTGAATGACAAACAATAAACATGATGCCCAAAGATGACACATATTTCATAAATATGAGAATGTGAACAAATCTTAAGATCACAGAGGGGGGCTTGAGATCATCAACTTACCAGTAAGTGACCAAGGAACGATCGATCACAATATCCACGGAAGGCTCCAAAATTTGTATGTGAGCCAAAAGTTTGGAGGGTGGTTGTAGCCACTACAACATTGGTGACACACTAGTAGAACTCCAGCTCTATGTATGGACCTTGTCTCATGAAAAATGATTCTAACTCTTTTGGACGTATTGTTCAATTCTTTGCTCGTCATGGCTTCGTCACTAGCTTGTGTGAAAGCTGTAGACCCTACCATTCTCTTGATTGGTCAGTACGCATACCAAGCCAAGTCAACTGAGTTGTTTTGATTGGGGATGAGGGGTATATTGATGGATGACTAATATAAATGTCAGAGTCTTAGCTTCATCTCTGGTGTTGCTCCGCTGCCAGCAGGCCTGGACAGTACCCCGACGGAGTCTCTGTGGAACACAAGCATTGCTCTATGCCAGTGAGCCTGTTCAGTATGTAGGAAGCCTTTTTCTTCTTTCGACTTATTATTTTTTCATTTCTCATCATTTGTTTTTCAAAGAACTGTGCACAGGAACTTATTTATTTCAGAGGCGGAAGACGGATCCCGACTTATTGAGAGCAGAAGAGGTTTTCCTTTTAGAGAAATATGTCATATATATCTCTTAAATACTTGTTAAGGTGTTCCCCCTCACCTTACTCTACTTGACAGATCTGACAAGGGTTAACCCAAAAAAACTGATTAGAGTAGGTGGTATTAGTTAAGAGTGCAAGCATTGTGTTTTCACCAAGACTGACTCTGAACATAACGTATTTTCCATGAGGGTATCATCAAACAAAGACAAAAAGCTATTCATAAAGAGAGAGGACAATAGATAACCAAGTGTTGATAGTTGTACAAGTCCTCTTATATTTGCATGACTTGTCTTGAGAGCCAAAAACGGTTTCATGTGAGACTAAACCTATGAGTACAAACAAGAAAACAAATAAGAAAGCAACGAGAAAAAGTAAAGTGAAAGAAAAAGAAGTAAGAAAAGAAAGAAAGCAAGTAAAACAGACCAAGTGAGAAAGAAAACAAACATTCCAACAAAGAAAAATAAGAAAGAAAACACTACTTCTACTCCTAAACTAAATAGTGCACGGGCCTACTCACGTAAAGTGATATTTCCAATGAAGCCATAGGTGCATTGGTTAACCCATGTTGGTGAAGGCATCGTTCACGAGAAAGATAAGTGTGTACACCTGCAAATAAAAAAGATATAACAATGAAGACCAACACGCTCCAAGTCCAAAAGTGTCCACAAAAAAGAAAAGAGTAAAAGTGTAGGATAAGCATTATGCGGATCTATCATGGTTATGCAGCACACTGCAAGTAGGCGATAAAGATGCACACTCTTTGGACCGTGACAAATGAGAAAACATGAGAAAGAAAGAAAACTTGCACTTCACAAGGATGCTCATTGTGTATGAATCCTCCAATGCATGAGTGATGGGATCACGTGATTCCAATGGAGGACATGAAATCTAGGGATTAGATTGATCTTCATGCACACATGAGAGTTATGAGGAGCCTCAGGTATTTCAATAATTTTTTTATTAGGAGTGGAACTGACCTCAGGACAGCGAGGGCCTGACATAACCATCAGCGTAGGCTTAAGTGCCTTAACAGCTTGAGGGGTTTCCACTTCATCATCTCGTAGATCATTAGAGACTAGTGGCTTAGAAAGATTAAAAGTGAGTGAATAAAGATCATGATCAGATAAAGGAGTACAAATATCACAACAACCATGATCATAAAATTTGAGACATTCATTGGCATCCTCATGATCTAATGAATTAGGTAAACAGGTTGATGAGAAACAAGAATGGTCACCCTCTGTGTTTCTAAAAATGAAATATGAAAGATTTAGTGGATTTTCAGAGAAAAATGTGTCCTCACCTCAATGCAATGATAGACTGACATCTGGTGTGTCCTATGAATGATCAGAAGTAGAAACATTCGGCGATATGTTTTCGCGGGGAAACTTAGAAATGACATAATCACAAGGTATTTAAGGATAGAGAGGATGAGGCGTAGATAGAAGGAGGTCACCCTTCACTATGGGTTCTCCTTCAGATTCCCACACATACTCATCATGAATGACAACACAGGCTGGCTGCACAACACCAAATCTATCAACAACTTGATCCTCATGAATAACAAGTGTGGAGTTCGGAACGAGAGAACACAACATAGTACAATCAGGAGGATCAATAGAATGTGGGGATGGAGGTTGAGAAAACAATTCCATGTGACACCCAATAGTCTCTCAAGCCAAATCTGTGCAGAAATCAAGAGTGGGTGAGGTGGGAGGATGTGACAGTTCAACAGATGTGCGCACACCTTCTCCCACCTCGCACTATGGGTCTAGACTTGTTTGATGAGATGAGGACGGACTGTCACTTGTGACAGTGACATTTTTCATCTTGGATTTGGCATCTCTAACGCTGAGGTATGTTGGGAGGGGTTCAAATGATTCTAAGATTTGTGGATTTTAAGATATGTGAAGAAGATACTCAAATCTTCCACTGAGAAATTCCCAATCAATTTCATCTTCAGGAAATCAAAATGAAAGATTAAGAAAACGCATGTGAAATTTCTCAACGGATTCATCAGGTGCTTTCCGTAATTTCATAATTTCTTTATTGATTGTTTTACAGGCAAAATGATGGAAATAATCGACTAATTCTGTAACAAAGTGACTAAAAGAGTGAATGGATTGATCAGGTAGTGTGACAAGCCATTGCAATGGGTGCCCTCAAAACATGAATGCGAATAGCGTGCAGATCACGTAATTCTCATGAATTTCATAGTTGTCACAGAGACGGGAAAAGACAACACTATGTCTATGCCAGGTTGTTCCACCTTCACCTTCGTATGTGTTTTGTGACAAGAGATTCCAGAACTCCTCTAAGATTTCAAAGTAATTTCCATAAGGCATACATCTCGAAGGACGAATTGTAACATAAGTCATGATAGATGTGCGAAGGTTCAAAATAGACATTGAGGACTCAGCTTGTCATCTAGACCTCCTTTTAGTGCCATAAATGTTAACGGTGTTGGATGCACCAACATGTGAGAGGATCTCCCCAGTAAGAGGTCCCAACTAGAACTTAGACCATTTGGAGTAGGAGTCCCAATAGTGGGTAGTAAAGTTATGCCTTGACTATGATAGCACACAAAGGTAAGTGTGATACCTTTGTTGGATGAAAGTGTGTGACCTTACAGCGAGTCAAGAGAAATGCATGGGGAGGTTCTAACACAGGAAAGGGAAAAGGAAGTGTGTCCTTAGAAGCTTTTAATAATCTATAGCCTAAAAGGAACACATGAGATGAATGACATCACAAGTTGGAAAGAAGAATAGTCGACAATCCAATGTGATGGGTTAAACCAACAACACGACCTCAACAAGATTCATACAATCATATACGAAATAGTTCATACAAAAATGTGTATGTTAAACAACATACATTGCTAAAGTAACTAGAATAGTCAAACTACAATAAAAACATATGCATGAAGACGTGCTGACTCTGTTATATTATATAAAGTGAAAGTTCCATCCATACATACAACCATGAAAGCCACTAGCCCTAATAGCGAAACATTACAGTTAACACTGCTTGATCCTCGAAAGGGATGTACTCATTCTGCACTGTGGAGAAGCCAAGGTTTTTCACAATACTCTCCAAGCCCTCTCTAAGCAATTCCTAGAAAAATATTGGCTCCCAAAAGCCTTTTCTATGAGTTATGAGGTTCTCTATATAGCAAAGGGTGGGGTGACCCTTGACATTCCCCTTTGTGACTCTTGGACTACCCTCATGACTCTTCAACTTCATTACATATAACTCTTTGCATTACATATGACTATTTTCATTCCACTAATGATACTTGGAATTTCACTTTACATTACATATGATTACAACAGTTACGACTCATAGTAGTGAGGTGGCTGAGACAACTCATAATAGAACTCGACATGACACTATTGACATGTACTAGCTAACTATGGTGTCCATGTCAAGTTGTTGTACTATTAAGTGATGGATGTGTCCTTTAATGTACTTTATCTTCATCTCCCCATAGCTTGGTGTTGTGGGGTTCCAATGGTCTTGGTCTTTGCAAGATGGTTCCATGCATGTGTTTCTTTTGCTTGCTATTTGATATGCTTCGTATGTACTTTTGTCTGCAAACAATTCTTCTATCATGCGCTCCTTCATCTCATTCATCGTCATGCCATGATCCATCAATGTACCTGTTCTTGCAATCACTCATGATGAGACAACATGAAATCCAAAAATCGCGTAGTCAATCAAGATGCATTCTCGTTCGGTTCTGGGTGCAGTTGACGGGGAGAGAGGACAAGGCTTTGAAACTGCATAGAGAACATTTCAGTTCAGCATGAGAGTCTCCAGGGCATTGTCAGGAAAAAATGCACAAATGTCATTGGAGGAAAATTTGCACAATCCAGGACAGCGGTGACAATTATGAGAGAGAATCCAATTGGGTAGAACCATGCAGTTCTGGGAAGGAAGACAAGGCAGGATGTCGAGAGGAACTACTAGGAAATTCTACATAATTTTCAAGATGAGGACTTAGTAGGTCATCCGGGGTTCTAGCTGAGAATCTGAACAATCTCTCTAGGAAAGATAGAGAGGGCACCATGAGGCACTAACAGACATTTCAACGCAGTTTTCGAGATGAAGGTTAGATCAGGCTGCGGGGAGCTGTTGGTCATAACTATGCAATTCTGGGAGATAGTTTCGGACAGGAAATAAAGGCCTTCCTGCCATAATTGCACAATTTCTGGGATGAGTGCAAAGAGGGAAAGTAGGGCAAGTACCAGTAAACAATGCACCATTTTCATAGGGAGAGCAGAGCAGGCCAGTAGGGGGTCTTCAAGTCAGATCTGTACAATTTCTCGGGATAGTGAAGCGACAAGAAACAAAGGTCTATCTCACATGTTTTTGCAGTTTCTACAAGCAGTGAAGGGTAAGCAGCTGTGAAACTTCTCCACAGGTTTGGGAGTAGTTCAGCCCCAGGTCACAATTCAGTTCAAATATTGTGGAAGACCAAAGGGAGGCTTGATGAGTGATCTTGCGGGAAGTGCATATTGGATCAAACTTTGGGACAACTTCTTCGTAGTTCTAGGAGGTAGTCAGTTGGCTCACTTCTAGGATTCCACAGTGAAAATTGCCTTGGAGGACAACCTCAAGCTGTACACAGTTATGGGCAGTAGGGCATGGTCAATGAGAGCTGAGACTGCATAGTGCAACTCACTTGGGGTTTGGTTGAAGGAGGGTTGTCCGATCGACAGATTTTTAGGAAAAATGACTAAGTGTGAGAGAAAGTGAACTCGTGCATACATGAAATTGTGATTACACACTTAGCATAACTCGATGAAAAGACACCTCAAACCAAAAAGACAGACATGGCAAAGCATGACCCTCTGTGGGACTGTCTAATTATGAAAGCGACAAGTACAACACTTGGGATAGACCTTCGGACGATCGTGAAGACACTTGCGTGACAGTGCTTACACCTTTGTGTGTGAGTGTGACAAGTGTTAACATAGCTAAGACAAACCAAACACACAAAGAAAAACATTTGAAATCACCAAAACCATATCACAAGCATGACATAGCAATCAACATGCCAGAGATGAAAGTTGGTTTAATAAATAAAAGTGAAGCAAGAAACGTAGGGGAAACACATGTAATGACTTTCAGTGCTTGAAAACATGCATGTTATTGAAGACATAATGACAATGACAAACAATCCTTCAAGCTACACTAAGAGATGTACTTCAAAATATGTACTTTACTTATCATACTTACCCTTAAGATGATATGCATCCGACGACGTTTGCATGAGGTCCCGATATTTTATCATAACTTGGTTTCTTGGTACTTCTGCTCAACTCCTTGAGAGTGATGTATCATGTCACCTTTTCTTTTAGTCACTAAGAGATAGATTAGTGTAATTTCAGTAGACAATGATTGTTGTTGGGATGATCTGCGTAGTTTTCCATAGCAAGGTTGGGCTACCTACTCTGCGCAATTTCTGGGAGCAAGGCTGTTGTTCTGCTTTGCACAGTTTTCAGAGCAAGGTTGGGCTACCCGCTCTACGCAATTTCTGAGTGCAAGGAAGATTGGACAACTAGGACAACACTACGCATTTTTGAGATGAAGGACACTGCTATGGGATGGGGTCCTAGGAGGACACCTCTGCGCAGTTTTTGAGTGTAGTGTAGTGTGGGCAACTAAGAGGAAATACTGCGGAGTTTCTGAATGTAAGGCACTACTGCGGGATGGGTCTCGAGAGGATAGATCTGCGTAGTTTCAAGTTCCAATATACACTAAGAAGCTGAGGGACAATACTACATAGTTTTTGATGACAGTGGGTTCTGGCTGGGAAAGGACACCGGAGGAAACCACTATGCAATTTTGTAAGCCAAGGGACGTTGGGGTCTTTGCGCATTACATAGTTCTAGTAGGTAAGGAAAAATGATTGAGGGTTGCAAAAGCCAAGTGTGTAGTTCCAGAAAGATTGATGAGGCTAGGCTGCTTGGGAAACTGGCTAAGTGTGAGATCAGTGAAACTAATGTAAATGGTGAGAGAACTTGACTGTGGTCACACACGAACACTTAGTGATACAACATAGACCATCCAGAACATATAAAACATACTCTGCTTGATGCAATAACCTTTGTGACGAGAGTGAGTGAAGTAAGTGTGAAACATGTCTATGTAATGAGAACAACCCATATGCACAATATTTCCCCTTGAAGTAGAACAACATTCATTTGCATGAAAAATAATAATCATGATTGCACAAAGATGACACATACTACATAAATATGAGAATTTGAACAAATCTTAAGATCACGGAGGGGGGCCTGAGATTGTCAACTTACCAATAAGTGACCAAGGAATGATCGATCACAGGATCCACGGAAGGCTCTGAAATTTGCATGCGAGCCAAAATTTTGGAGGGTGGTTGTAGCTGCTACAATAGATGCATAATTTAATTCCTCATTCGAGGAGTACACGTGTTGTATACTTTCGGTTGACCCTGCTACACGAAAAATGAGAAATACATGAAAAATGTGATTGGAATAAAGTTTTCATGTATTTCTCATTTTTTGTGTAGTAGGGTCCATCAAAAGTATGCAACATGTGTACTCATTGGATGAGGAATTAAATTATACGTCCAAGGAGTGCTCTAACTCAAATTTGTGTAAAACTGATGGGAGATAAGTTCAAAATATGAATTGAAAAAATAATTTTTTCATTGTTTCCTCTAAATTTTTTGGATGTATTCTAATCTTATTTTATTATTTTATAATATTCCTTAGGAGACCCATTTTAGACCTCAAAATCTCTCTAATGGCCTACATATACATGAATTCAACCTAGTCTTACGATAAAAAATATTGTCTTATATAATCTATTCATTGTAAAAATAGGTTCCCCCCTTGAAGTGGACTATAATTATTAGCTTTTATCATTTTTAACACACATGGTTCATAACATATGATACCATAGCATGCAAACCTATGGTTTTGCTGCTTTGACAAAGTCATATTGACATTTTTGCTATAACATTTTTTGGGGGAAGATTTAGAAAGTCAAATTTCTTTCAATATTGAGAAGAGATCTTAGGGAAAAGATAGTAAAATTTTTATATTTGGGTTCACTATACTTTCATATATATTCCTTATCGAACATATTGTTTATGAAGGGTCCTAAAATCAATTTCAAACTAGTAATCTTGGAGTTTTTGCTATAACAAATTTGAATAAATTGAGGAACAATATCAAGGTATATTTGGTTAAATATTTAGATTTTGTTTGACTATAATTTCATAGATATACCTTGTGGAAGTTAGGGTTTGATAATGGTATTAAAATAATTTTCAAATGAGTGATCTTTGGCATTTTCGTTATAATTTTTTTTCTGGGAGACTTCAAACTGTGAATTCTTAAAATATACAAAGAGACATATGAAAGTAACTCAATTAATAATTTCATAACCATATTTGATAAATTAGATATGTGGCATGATTTAGAAGTTCGATCTTGAGAAGAGGTAACAAATCAATAAGTTTTGAGAAAGTTGTTGTAATTTTCATTTGACACATCAAATCTTTGTTAGACTAGTGCAACTGTAAATAAGACGTATCAAAGTACTATAATCTAAAAAAATTTAACTCGAAAAAACTTAAATATCATAAAAATATTAAGAAAATGGTTAGTCATTTATATAATCTCTAAATTAAGGTTTTACAAGTACGTAACTTACAAGTGACTTAGGTTTTGATTGGAAGATCTATTTTTGGTGATTCAAAATTTGTGATAAAGAGGATAAATAAGAACATTATTATTTTTTTCACATAGAAGTTAAGGAAAATTCAAAATATAATACATCATTTAAACCCCTAGAGAGCTCTACCATGACTCAAGAACAAAAATAAAAAAATCCTCATTATATTGAAAAAGTGAAAACGAAATTGGAAAACAAAATGGATGATATGGAAAAGGAGATGGAAAGGAATATGGAAGATTTGAAAAATCCCATGTCTTCCCTCCTCTTACACGTCAAAGAAGAGAAACTTCCTAAAGGATATATCAAGATGCAAGGAAATCATAAAAATGTGGAAGAAATAAAGATTGAGTCCAAAAATCATGATTCATCACCTAAAGATCTGTGTCATCATGTATATAATGCGACATCAAGGAACTACTTCATTCCGAAGATTGATATGAGGAAGTTTTATGGTAACAATCATATAATATGGATATTCTATATGGCGAAATACTTTGATCTACAAAAAATAACAACCTTACAAAAGGTAAATATTACATTCATGTTTATAGAACAAGATCAATTTGTATGGTGTTAATGACTTTGTGTAAGAAAAACTTAATTTTATAGTAACATAAGCCATTTTTATGTAGGAATTGATAACAAATTATGGGGATACTAAGATCAACACATTCTTTGGTCAATTGGTAAATATTTGGCAAAACGTTCTACCTGAAGAGCACATTCAATAATTCCAAAGTTGAGTTTCAAGGTAAAGAACATTTGAGAGGATAATTTTTTAGTCTTCTTTATGGGATTTTAATTTAAAGCATCCAACATGAGGTGCATATTTTTAATCTTAAATCCCTCGAGCATGCTTTTAATCTAGTAAGGAAAGTTGAAAGTAAAAGTATGGCTGCTAGAAGAGTGGTCACTAAAAAACATACAAAACATCATGCTTCCTCTCCTAACTTCACTCAATTGATATGGTTGACACCTTAGAAAATGGATGAAAGAACATAAAAGGTAATATGTTTCAATTATGATTGTGAGTACAGTAAGGGGCATATGTTTGTGAGAATAAATTATTCTACATAGAATATGAAGATGAATAATATCAATAATTAGACTGTCACACGATATAAAACTAGAAGAAGCTACTTTAACAATATCTTTTCATGCGTTGGAAAATATCAATACTTGACAAACCCTTAAGATAAAAGGATACATCAAAAAGTGTTGATGTTTTATATAGCAGTGGAAGGTACTCCCTTCCAAACAATAATGTATAATATATATTATGTACAGCAATATAAATTTATATATTAATATCATATCATATAATATAATTATAATATAATATAATATAAATAAATACATATAAATATAAATAATCAATAATTAATTGATAATATAAAAAGAGAAAAGAAATGTCTTTTCAATCTATTAATTTAAAGAAACCTCGACTATGTATATATATCGAGGCCCTCAATTGTAATCGAACATCATCAATAAATATCTCATATATCTTATATCAATCTAATAATGTTTACTCAATTGTAAAAATGAAATTAAGGTTGATAATGCTACAAGTGTGTAATTATTGATCATAAGGAAATAACTACCAAGATATGAAAATAAGAAAGAATTCAACATGGTATCAAAGCCGTAAGATCTTGCAAGGAAAAAAATTATGTGTTAAATCTTTGGGTTGTTACCATATTTATGTAACAACATATTTACTTTTACTCCTACCTAAATTTATGCAAGAATTCCATAAATTATGGTGGGGCGTAATTCTTGGTAGTTTTGTTTATTTATTTTAATATAAAGAATGTACTACATATTCACTCTTTACATATCCTAAATTTACTGAAAGAATCACATAAACTATGGAGGAACAATATAACAAATTCAAACACTATGTGGTGGATTATATTCTAATTCCAATGGAGTAAAATACAAATTTTAATATGAGGAGAAATTTAACCTCATAACACAAATGAGTAAATGGTTAAAGAATGTATTTAGGGTGAATACTGACATAGATCCACTAATGTTCATAAGAAATTAATTTAGGAGATTTAAAAGACATCTCAAAGGATTCTCCTAGGATCGCGAAATCATCTAAGATTTGCCAAGAAGTGTGGACCATGCTTATTCCACTTGAGTTTGGATCAATTGGTAGCTTGGTTGAGATGAAGTATTCCTGGTTACCTAATATCATGGAATAAGATTGAAGTAATCTCTAGAAAGTAGAGTAGCAAGAACAAGCTAAGGGCTCACATTTAGGCCTTGTTGGGCAGTTTCTAGGAACAAAGTTGCAAGATACTCTACAACTAGAGGGAGTTGAGGAGAAAGGTTTCTAATGATGTGATTCATAGGATTTTGACTAGAATTATTGATAATAAATCCCTAGGGTTTGTGGATAAAACCCTAGATCTAGACCTAGATCGATGTTCCTATTGAAAGAAGAAAACCAATCTCATGGATGAAAGGAAAGGAAAGAAACATGTTAATTATGAGGACATGGATGAACATGTCTAGCTTAATGAGATTGCAATGCTTCTTGCAAAAATGCAAAGATTAAGACAGAGTTGAAAATTCCCTACAATAATCAGATTAAAAGGACATCTTAATGAGGGTTATAGGTACATTCTGAGGGCTTCCACGGCTCTGGTAGTAGATGGAAGCACTCGGAATAATGAAGAAAAGTTTATGACAAGAGGATTCTCCTAGGGTCGATCACAAACTCAACTAGAGATATTTCTGTTCAAGGGGAAAAATGGAACAAGACGTTTAGAACCATGATAGACAACTAGAAGAGCTTCTAGTTGAGAGGGAGAAGACTATGACAAGAAATTTCTTCCAGTTGTCAAAATGAAAAAGAATAATAATCTGTACAAACACAACAGGTACCTTAGGTTTTGATGAACCTGTAATCTTGTTGATGACTTATTCTGACATAAAGGAAGTGACAGTGGAAGGAATATTTGCTTCCATGATAGAGGGAGAAGTCAGGATTACCACAGGAAGCCTTTCTTCAGTGCTAGAGGAAGATGGCATCAAAATTTAAGATAAAGGATCTATATTTGATGCATTACTTCCTTGATCAAGGGAAGTGTATTTTTGAGATCCTACAAAGATTCAGGATGATGGATGATAAGTCCATGACCACACCTATGGTTACAAATCTAAATTTATTGAGTGGTTCTTCTTCATATTTGGTTGATCCCATGATTCACATTTAACTGATTAGATCATTAATGTGACAATACCTGGCCAGAAAAGTGATTTTCAGTGAATAGATTGAGTCAGTACACAGTTGAGCCTAGACATGTACATTTGCTAGAGCAAAGCATGTATTGAGGTACCTTCATGGTACGGTTGGATATGGACTCAGATATGTCTCGAGTGATGAAATAAAGTTGCAAGGTTAGACAAATTTTGACTGGATATGGAGTGCAGTAGATGGGAAAAGTACATCAATATGTTGCTTCAGTTAGGGGTCAGGTATGATCTCATGGTTTAGAAAAAAACAATTATTAGTGGCACGTAGTACAATAGAGGCAGAATATATAGCAGCCAGTGATGCAAGCCAGGAAGCAATGTGGCTTTGGAAATTGCTTGCATGGTTATTTGATCTAGAGTTAGAATCAACTTTGATATACTATGATAATAAATGTTGTGTGAATCTTTCACAGAATCTATGCTTTCATGACAAGTCAAAGCATATAGAGATCAAATACCATTTCATCTAGGACATGGTATAGAGAGGAGCAATGGAACTTCAGTACATATCCACAGATGAGCAGACAACAAACATTCTCACCAAGCCTCTGCCTAAAGTGAAGTTTGAGTACTTCAGAGACAAGGTTGGTGTGATGAAAAATGTCCACCCTTGTTGAGAGGGAGTTGTGATTCTTCTCCTACAGTGGGAAGATGCTTTCCCTCTAGAAAATGGTTTCCCAAATCAATCATGTGAAGTGACTAAGGGAGTAATGAGAAACTTGGTACAAGTCTTACCTATGCCATGTGAAGTGGCTAAGTGTGGTTGGGATCATTAGGAGAGGAGAAACATCATAGATACTTGCAGTGTAGTTTTGAGACTATGATGGTAGTCTTTCCGATACCATGTGAAGTGGTTGGGTGTGATTGGGACTACTAGAGGAGAACAACATGGAAGAATACCTTCCACACTAAGAGGGAGTGTTGATGTTTTATATAGCAGTGGAAGGTATTCCCTTCTATAAAACAATGGATAATATATATTATATACAAAAATATATATTTGTATAATATACGTTATATTATATAAATATAAAAATAATTAATCAATAAAAAAAGAGAAAGACAAGTCTTATTGAAAATACATGTCTATTAATGAAAAGACACCCCAACAATGTACATATATCAAGTATCTCAATTGTAATCAAACATCATCAATAAATATCTAATATATATTATATCAATCTAGTAATGTTTACTCAATCGTAAAAACAAAATTAAGGTTGGGAATTTTTCAAGTGTCTAATTATTGATAATAAGACAATACTTACCAAGATCTAAAACTAAGAAAGAATTCAACAAAAAAAAAAAATTGTAGCAATGTTTATCGATTCTAATTATAACCCATAACTTTGTTAATTACATATTGGAAAAACTTCTCCATTGCTTTGTATATGTAACATAAAATTTCAAGTAACAATTGTGGAAGGGGTACTGCAAAATTTTAAGGGAAGTTCCATAGTATTAAGTTGAATATGAGGGAGTATTTATTGGATAGTCCCATGATTGAAATCCAAATGTGTGGTGTTGATGTAGTATTGTGGTTCTAATGGTTTAAATAATTGGGGATAATGACCCATAATTTTCAAGATATTTTCATGAGATTTTCCTTAGAAGGAAAGGAAATTGAGCTTAGAGGTATCCAAGGGAAATATTGGATCTCCATTTAGGATATCATTAAATCAAAATGAGGCAAGAAGACATTCCTAAAATAGATTCTAGAACACATGATGATCATTATGATATTTGGGTTATGCCATTTGGACATGCTAATGTGCCATCAACGTTTCAAAGTTTGATGAATTTTGTTTTCAAACCCTTCCTTAGAAAATTTGTGTTAGTATTTTTTGATGACATACTAATATACAATAAAATATTTTAAGAGCATGTACAACACGTCGATAGGGTGTTAACACTATTTGAACGACATCGAAAATATGCAAAGCCTTCCAAGTGTGCCTTTGGGGTTCAAGAAGTGGAATATTTTGTTCATATTATATCTCATAAAGGTGCCAGATTGGACCCTAACAAAATAAAATCTACGAGGTGATGGAAAATCCATAAGCCCTTAAATAAACAAGAGCATTCTAAGGATTGATAATATATTACCACAAGTTTGTCAAAAAATTATGGTGAAATAGAAACACTTCCAACAAAGTCGTTGAAGAAATAAGCATTTTGTTGGAATAGATAAGTAACCGAATATTTTGAAATACTTAAAGAGAATATATGTACAAATACCATCCTAGCCATACCTTCACTAAAACCTTCATTGTGGAGAGTGATGCCTTAAGCCATGGAATTGGTGTGATTTTGATGCAATAAGGAAGGCCCCTTGTATTTGGAAGTAGTGAAATTAAAGGAAATAACTTAGACCTATCTATGAGAAAAAAAGTTGGCCACATTACATACAATTAAGAAATGACATCTATATTAATAGGAAGGAACTTCAAAGAGAAAAATAGATCATGATAATTCGAATTACTTCATGGATTAACTTTAGAACAACAAAAAAATGGGTTACAAAGATGCTAGGTTATGACTTCGTAATTATCTAAAAACATGCAAAACAAAGTATCGTGGAAAATGCCTCTCAAGGAAAGAAGAAGACACATAGGGTTTACTATGTACTATTTCCATCCCCCAATATGGTTAAGTAAGAGAAGCAAGGATAGAATGGAAGCAATATGAGAAGGTATGAAATATCATTCAAGAACTATAGGAGGACCCTGATGCATTAGAATAATTTTTGTGGAAGAATTATTCATTGTGGTATCAAGATCGCTTCTATTTATGTATGAATTATCAAATCAAATAGAATGTAATTTTGGAATTATATACTTTTCCTATATCAGGACATACAGGGTTCCTAAACATATAACATAGGACCAAGAATGATTTTTTTGGGAAGTTCTTAAAGAAGATTTGAAATTGTTTTTGGTTGAATGTTTAGTATTCCAATCAAATAAGGTAATGACAATCAAGGCCCCATGGATCTTACAACCATTATCCATATCAAGCCAATATTGGAAAGAATTTTTGATGGATCGTTTATCCAAATTTGAAGGATTTTTCTTTTTATTCTGGTAGTGGTACATCAAACAAAAACGTATTTCCATTTTTTCTCTCTTTCTCATCCTTTTAAAGAAAATAAATGTTGCAAAAGCATTCATGGAAACAATCCAAAATCTACTTGCAATCTCAAATATTATTATAAGTGACAAAGATCTGTTTTTCACTAGAAATTTTTGAACTGAATTATTTTATTGTTTTGGTTCTCAATTGTCTCATAGCTCATGAATATTACCATCCTCAATTCGATTGGAAAATTGAGATTATGAATTGATGTTTATAAGGACATATATGTTTCTTTATATTTGATAAATATACATAATGGATCAATGGTTTCACTTGGTATAATGGTGGTATAACACATCCTTCCATACTTCATAAAATATGTCCCCATTTATAACACTTTATGGATATCATCCTTCATCCATCACATCACCCTTGAAAGTGACTATAAAGGATCAAGCATTGGAGGAAAAAATATGGAACCAACAAGAGGTTCTCAAAGTATTAAAGGACAACTTAGTTATAGCACAAAATAGGATGAAACAACAAGTAGATCAACATCATAATGAAAAGAAATTTGAAGTGAGCGATTGGGAATTTGTGATACTACAACCATATAAGAAAACATCCATCAAGCAACAAAAGAAGGACAATAAATAATAATTACAATATTATGGCCCCTACAAGGTTTGCATAGGGTCGGAAGTATGGATTACAAATTAGTGTTGCCTCCATCTTCATATGTACACCTAATCTTCCATGTTTCTTGCTTAAAGAAGGTAATCAATGACAATATCCAAATCCAAACTAGTTTTCCAAAGATTATTGTAGAAGGAACATCATAAAAGAACAAAAAAATTCTATAAATAAGGATTAAATAGTTGAGAAATCAAACAATTAGTGAGTACCTTAGTAAATAGAAGAACCTACTAGTGGATGAAGTGACATGGGAAGATGAGTTGGTCATGCATAAACAACCACAATTAGTAAAGTGTTGAGGACAACATTTGTTTGACGTGGATGTGTGAATTAAGCCTCAGAAAAACCCCATATTAACCATACAACCCATTATTAAGCCCTAGATAATGAGTTATTGCATTTATATATTATATTGTTATGTAGGCCAAACCCTATCATTATAC
>APFE030067522.1:25259-37829 GCA_000404065.3 Pinus taeda | reverse complement strand
ATATATCTATATATATATATATATATATTAGGATCATAAAATATTGGCTTATACATTGTATTCATCATAAAAGGAGTTTCACCCTAAAAGTGGACTATAATTGTTAGCTTCTCATCATTTTAAGGTGTGTGGTTCATCACCATATTCATTCTATGAATCACAATAAGTAACCATGTGATTGGATTGTCCATTGAAATAATGTGTAGTATATGAAATTCAACAAGGACAACATGATTAATACAATGGATTATCACTCAATAATGAACAAAGTTAAAACAATGCATGGTGGTTTACTTCTTATGATACAGAGCCAAATGCATTCATGTGTCCTAACATGAATCCTATCTTTGATGAATACAATATAAAACAACATAAAATGACCAAAACATTAATTGGTAATGTGTTACATTGATCAATATTCTTATACATGCTTTGAAACACCAATATATTCACCCTAGGATATCTACATAACCTTACCGTGCCAAATAATGATAGCATGTTCACCAAAGTTATTGATATAGTGCCATCATATCAATCTCTATAATTAATTGTAGTGATCCAAATCCAAATTAAACAATATTTTGTAGTGATCAAAATCCACATCAAACAATCATGTTTATTATGTTGATTATCATATGGACAACCTAATTGATATAGTTGATATAACATGGGATATTAAACTAAATAATAATGACACATGATTACAAGCATATTATAAATACAATCTAATAAAAATCATGTGCTATGAACACAAATAATAATATTATCTATTAGACATTGGATGAGATAATATAGGGAACTATTTATCAATATTGTAACATATTGATTAAAATTTCATCTATAGACATTGAAATAGTCTTATGATAGAATAATATGATGTTTGACATCAATATTGAAAAAAATTATAAGTTCCATTATTTTCCATACATTTATGAGAAAAACAAACCTAGTATTAAATTCCATCTCATTCCCTAAGAATGAATTGTGTATCGTTATTGAATATAACATAATCTTAGTGGTTATTGATTGATAATGTATTTATTAATCACCATGTCAATGTACACATTGATGCATAACTCATTTTCTTAGGGGAAACTCCTTATCCTACCAATGTCAATAAAAATATAATATGTTGCATTCAAAATGAACACCAAAGGGGCATATAGCAAACATATATATGCTAAAAATTTGTTATGGATAAATATCCCTTGCAGTCATGTGAGGAGTCTTTTATACATGCCCATGTTTTGATACAAACTATATGATATATTAGTACATGAAGACCATCTAGATCTAACACAACCAATCCAAATCTATGCTATGAGAATATATGGTCATGGAACATGCCTTTTTCCCTATCAATTTCCATCATGTGATTTAGTTGATGTAGCTTCATAGATCCAATGTGCTAAACCTTTACACCTATAACCTATGCACAATGAAACAAATATACTAATTTCAACCTTTTCATGCAACTAGGAATGTTGATTATAATAATATTGAACCTAATATACTTAAGATAAACAATATCTACCAAGTACTAGCATGTAAAACTAAATACACAAGATAATGGAGGGGAACATCATGTGTGTGTGAGAGAGAAGAATACCACTATATAAACCAAGTGAAAATTTGCTCAAGTCCTCTCCTAGATCCTGGCTCAAAATCTCCCTTGGCCTTCACACAATCATAAGAAATTTGATCATTGAAGGTTGAAGAGTGTTTTCAAATACCAACAACAGAGGTTTGCAAAGTTTTCTTCCTCATTTTCCCCTTAATAGGCCTTCATTATATGTATGATAATAGAGGCTAGAGGATGAATTTATATGCTTCACCAAACTCAATGAACTTAGAGTCTAATACAAGTTCCTAACTTTGCATGTGAAGTAACCAAATCATCTCACATTGATTGTCTTAGAAACCATTAACTCTCGAAGGCTAAAGAGGAAGTTGCATGATACTAGTAATGCAACCCATGACCTGTTATGTGCTACCAATAGCGCAAGTGGAAATCTATAACACATTTCAATATGTTCTAGGAATGATTTTCCTTAAAACTAGGAAAACAAGGGGAAAATAGGTAGTGTCTCAAAAGACTAACTTAGTAGGTCATAAGAAAATGATATTTGATAGGAATTTTCTTTGTCTTGGAATGCATAACAAGGTTGTTAGAAAAATAAATTTCACTTGTATTATAACACATGATCGAAGTAGGATGATCATATTATACCTTGATGTCTTTCAAAGTTTGTTTCATTAAGATGACATGTGTGTAGCATGTTGCTACTACAATATACTTTGCTTCAGGCGTGGAAAAAGTGATGGAGATATGTTTCTTACTTAGTCATGATACTAAATAGTTTCCTAAGAAGAATGTTATTCCACTTGTGCTTTTCTCATCATCAACATTTCCTACCTAATCTGAATCTATGTATGATTTTAGAGTTAAATATTTTCTCCTTTAGTACCATAAGAAAAGATCAATAGTTCCCTTCAGCTATTTGAAGAATATTTTTACTACATGCACATGGGTCTCCTTGGGGGTAGATTGAAATATGGAAACCAATCCTACATCTTGCATGATATCATGTGTTGAGGTTGTTAAATATAGTAATATTCCAAATATTTACTTATATATATTTTGATTTTCATCAAGGTATTCATCATATTTTCTCAAATTGCATCATGTAGCCATGATAGTGTTAACCAGTGCACAATTCTCTGTGTCAAATTTCCTTAAAATTTCCTTTATATATTTAGTTTTGGAGATGAATAAACCTTTATCTGATTGAGTAACCTATAATCCTAGGAAGAATGAAATTTTTCCCAACATGGAAATATCAAACTCCTTCTGCATTTCTATTGCAAACTTTTGACCCATTTGATCAACATCACTTCCAAAAATGATATCATCCACATAGACAACAATGATCAATAAATTCTCATTATCAATTTTAATGTAAATAATAGTATTTTTTGTGCCCCTTTTGAATCCTTGTTGTAGATATATATGAATCCTTGAATACTAGGCCCTGGGATCATACTTTAACCCATAGAGATATTTCTTTAATAATCAATGAATGACCTCCTCATCAACTCAGAGGATAAGGACCCTTTGACTGCAAGAAAACACTAAGTTGGAGGCCCATTTTCTAGGGTAATGCACCTCAGAAATAGACAAAGGGAGTTATAACGCTACCCATGACTTAGAAAAATATGTTAGTCCCTAGGTTAACACTCTGTTTTGCCTAAAGTGAAGCATTACTGGATATTTATGGGATTCTAGTGGTCAAAGGCGAGTTTACTGAATAACATCCGTTTTTCACTCAAATGTCAGCTCGAAAAGCAAGAAACATCCACCTCAGTCCTAACTAAGGACATTGCTAATCCTAACAGAGCTTTAAGGGAAGGGAAAGAGAAATAAAGTGAGGCAAAATCCAATCTTTTGCCTCATTGGAACTCATGAAGAAATTGACAAGGACAGAGCCTCTCCTCATCTATAAATTAGAGGATTGGCCATTGTAACAAAGATCAGAATCTAAATATTGAGATAAGTATTGTTATGTTGTCAAAGAGTTGAGAGAGAGAGAGGGAAATGAATGAAGGAGATAAGGGAAGACTTGATTCAACAAACATGGTTGTAATCATTCTTCTCTCACCTCATAATATATATCTTCTCTTGTTTTGTCTACTTGATGATGTTGAGACTTCTTTTCTATATATGTTGATGCGAAATCGAGATTGATGGTTCTCTTAGATGCATGCCTGTTTTATATATTCATGTATGTTAATGTTTTTAATCTTCAAGGTCTATATGTTGTAAACATTACTTCTTGTCTTGTCTATCTGCAGGTTATGTTCTAGGAGTGGGTGAAGAAGTCTTCCCTTTGCCACACTGAGATCATTGATGAAACTACACTAGTTATTGAGAGGGAATGCTTATATTTTACTTTGTCGATTATAGATTAACATGAATATATGCATGTATCTTTGAATAGTAGCCGATCACCTAATTTCGTCTGCCTCGGGTCTCGAGAGACTTGAGAGGGTTTTTTGGTTTACAACAACCCATGCATTAATCCCTATAACAGAATTGGCAACTCCACTTGGGAACACTCTTAGTTACCAGATTTGCTCTCCTTATTCCTAGATCTCTCTTTCTATCCCGACATTCCTGCTCTTTTGGCTTCATATTCTTATCACACTGTGTGCTTTATGACCTCTTCTGCTACTCACAACTTCTGACCAGACCTTGACTGGACCCCTTTTTTGCGCCCTAATCCTTTGTAACACACTTCCTTGTGCAATCTAGAGTGCTATAACACTCCCCTATTTCTAGAACAGAGCGTTAGTGCTGCTTATAATTCTCTGATCTTCCTTATGAGAAGTGTTACTTAACCATTATCTTGACATCCACCCTATTCTATGGGCTCTTGGGTCGATAGGTTTCCTGTGGTCTAGCCTTGGGATCTACAACTATGAAGTTTTCTTAATTGGTTGCTTGCATGGTCATTTTTTCTTTTTAGAGAATATCTTAATTGCATTTAATTTTCAGAAAAGGAAAATGAAAAAATTACTCTAGATTTTTGTTTTAGCTGGTTTGTTTCTGATTATATTGGGTTAGTTGTTAGAGCATTGTATGTTTGCATTTTTTTCATGTGTTTTGATTGCATTTGGATGTGTATTTATGAAATTATGTATAATCTCTTTTTGTAAGAAGATCTCTTTCATCAAATGAAAAATGTAAAGCATTTTTCTTGCATGGTTTGAGTCTGAGTCTCATTGAACTCCATACCTCAACACATTCTCCGGAGACACTAATACAAGTTCACATAAAATCAATTCTTAATAAAAGTAATCAACAACTCTCTTTTTGAGCTTACACAAAGATTAGTTTAAGTTAAGGTCTTGGGCTAGGTAGTGGTGATTAAAGTGCCCAAGATCGCAAAATTGAGACTAGTGTCATTAATGAGAGTAAAATCTTGTTGCACTCATATCATCTGAGACCGCTCCCCTCACAGAGGAGTTAAGCACTAAACAACATTGCAGTGCGAGACAAGGTAGTCCATCTTCGATTTCATTTCTAGTGGGTATTCCGTGTACTAGGGATCCCCTCGGGGATATCGGAGTTGAGTCAGAGACTCAAGTATCTTGCCCACACAACGTACTATCTACGATTGTGACCCCCCTAGTGGTGTATGTGATTTGAGGTAACCTTAGTGGCCAAATGTTTTAGGGATGAACACAAGGTGAATGGGGCAGGCTATCCTGGTACCTAAACATATGAACCTACTCCATATTTTGTTTTTTGGGAGGGTGCTTATCTTCACAAGAGTGCTTGGGCCCTTCTTACTGAGGTTCAAGTAAAGCTCAGGAGTAATCTTAATTGTACATTTGGTTGACTCTCTCTTTTATCAACAGTGATACTAGGTTTCATCTCCAGCTAGTGGTGGTTATTAGACAAAGTTTTGTTACCTAACTTCTTGTCGATTTCCTTTAGAGTATTTTTTTTGTTTTTAGGTGTTGGATTATTGACAGTGAGACTATAAAAAATATCACTTTAAAATTTTTGATAAAATATCTCCGTCACCATGCCTACATTCGGCCCTTGTTGTCTATTTGGACGACAATGAGGCGTTCTTCCACTGATTCTGGAGGACTTGTTGAGCCTTGGTGAGTCAGATTCTCTCTCTTTGGGAAATCAATCTCCAGTGTCCAACAATGAATCACATAACACTTCCCAAGACGCCATAGTTCTTAAGGACTTTTTTTTACCAAGGAGTTGTACCTCCTTACAATCCTCTTGGTCAAGTGTTGGTTTAGGTAACACCTATACCTATCATGTCCTCATTAGTAATCACATCCAATATTCTTGAGGTGACTAATGGGTCATGGTCCTTTGTGGACAATTTAGCTCCACGATCACTTCCCCTACCTATGGTCAGTACTACACAACTTATTGGTCACCCTGCTATCCAAACCATGTCTAGTTCGAGCAACCTTGTTACACCAGTTCTGAGTGGATTCTAGGACATCCTAGTCTCCACCCCTTTTGTGTAATCTCTTGGACCACCAACTATCGCTCCTAGTAGCATTGTTCACACGGTTGACTTCAGTAACCCTTTTGGTTAGAACCCATTGCTAAGTTCTAACCCCCAAGTTTAGATGCCTGGGAGAAATGTTCCCAACATGCATCTATTAGTCAGGGGCATTACTATTCCCCTTCCACCTGTAGGAAAAATTAGTTCTTCGGTGATCGACTTACCTCTTCCAAGTGGACACTATTCTAGTGTCAGGCATGTGCCTACTGTAAACTATATGGCTAGTAGTATCCCTCAACCTGGTCCCACTACATCCATTTGGACACCCCCTCCTCAACCATAATTGAGTCAATGGGGCACTTTTTACCCTTGGGGTAGCCAGTCTTTTCCCCCCAATCTAATATCCTATATGAATCACCATCTTATATGACTGCACCACCACAACCAGCAAGTTACTACTGGATGAATCCCATGTATCTTGTTGGAAACAATTTGATGAGAGGACATCTGGGTCCTTCAAGTCATCTTGCACAACCTTGGTCAGATTCGGGGGCACCTATACCTTTTCCTTTTTTGGCAACACTTGATATCCATGATTTATATAAGTTGACTAATGATCCCATCAATCACAACTTGCATTGGCCTCCAATCTCACGCAAGATACCTGCCGACATTCTGAAATTTGAAGGGAAACAAGGGGATGATCCGACTACGCATGTCACCACCTACCATTTATGGTGTGTATCGAACTCCATGCTTGATGATAGTATCCAACTCAGACTCTTTCCTTGCACCCTTACTGACAATGAAAGTGGTACATTGAGTTACCATGCATGTTAGTCAATACTTTTGGTTCCTTGGCAATGGAATTCTTAAAACACTCCTAACTTCCTATTTGTTGTGAAACAAGAATGAAATTCCTCACTACTCTACACCAAGATACCTCTACCCACATCTCTGATCATATCCATGAATGGATACATAGGCAGAGGCTTGTCAAAGCCCCCATTCTGGATTACTTGTTATTAGATTGGTTCTGCAAGTCACATCTTTCGCAAGTTGCCAAGGACGTTGCCCTAGGTGGTGTGGTCACGGAAGACCAATCCATTTGTCATGCCCAAAATTTAGATCTAATATACTCTTAGTCTAGCACACTCTATGATATAATCCCCCATGCCCCTCAAACTTCGAATGCTCCTGCTACTCAGCAACTCGGTGCGCATGCTAACGACCTCGTCAAAGCTACCTTTGGTGTTGCTATAAAAAAACTCGGCAGGTAAGATGCATAGTTATTTGTCGATACTGGTCCTACTTCGCAATCGACTGCTCTTCCAACTGCTGCGATAAAATCTACGTGGTCTACACAAAAATCTAGCAGTAAGAACAAGAAGAATAATAAAAATACCTCTCCTTCTGAGGAGTAGCCTACTACGTAAAACAACCCCAAATAGAAAAGTTGTTGCCAAATTTGATACCAAGAAGGAAAAAATTGTCAAGTTCCCTTACAAGATCTGTGCAGAGGTCCACATGACTTACAAATGTCCATGCCTTCAAGAATGCAAAGACCTTCTTTCACAAAAGGGCATCAGTCAAACCCCTATGGTCCTCAACAACCCTTTCCCTTCTCAACAATAGTAACACCTTATATTGAACCCACGACAACCCCTGCAAATGGTGGTTCACATCCTCCTTCCTCTCATGAAGGATCATCATCTGTTTACACCTTTGAAATGGTTTATCTACAAACGTGAGCTAAAAATTATGGAACTCCAGTCACTAATGCTCCAGACATTGCCTCAAGTTCAAATCCACCGCTGCCTAACAATATTCATATCAAAAGGCATGTCCCTGACCTTGCGATCCATCACCCCAGTGGGAAACTTCATCGTACGACACACAATACCTCTGCACGTGCTGCCCAAAACTACGGTATTGTAGAATATTTGGCACAAGCACCATCAGCCATGTCTGCCCTCGAAGTATTACAAACCTATCCAGCACAACGGAAAGCTTTGATTTTGGAAATTGGTGGAATTGACCTTTAGGATTTGACACTAGCAATTTTTGACATGGAAAAAAGTAAGCCTTGCCTTTCCCACTAGATTACATTTTAGGTGTAGGTTATATTAAAAGGCAAAGCTATCCATTCAGCGATCATTGATGAAGGTGCTTCGACCTATGTAATGTCCATTTCATGTTGGCTCGCCCTGGGTTCTCCCACTCTTACACTGCCATCGAATTCCCTCAAAGAATTTGATGGCCACACTTTCATCTTGAAAGGATACCTTTCTAGCTACCCCATGACTATGAGTGGGAAAATGGTAATGGTGGATATTGAAGTCATAGATCGTTATCTCGACTATAATCTACTTTTAGGCCGTAGTTGGACTTATGCCATGACTACCATTATTTCTTTGGTCTTCCGTTTCATCCTCTTCCCTTTGGATGGGAAAATAGTCACCATGGACCAGCTATCCTTTTGTACCCCATATTTCTTCCCATTACCTATTAGCACCATACCCTTTGTGGGTGGTATACCTGACTCCTATGTTAGTGTAGGTACCAGTCTTTTGAAGGGTTCCTCCCTTTTGGGTTGTTTTCCTCTCCCACCACCTGAGGTTCCACAGACCATTTCTATGGTCTCTACCATTTGTCATGACCCTACCAATCCCTAGATCCTCCTGGCCCCTTCAGACATTCACTCTTATGGAGAAAAAATGTCGCTTTCACTTGCTGAATTGGCTTATCAAGCCATTCAATCTATGTTTGATTCTTCCACTGCTTTGGTTACAACTGATAGTACCACTTCCTCTCCCATCACCACTCCTTCTAAGGATCTTCTCAATGAAGTGCTCCCTTTGGATGAAGCTATTCAAGATATCATGTATTTAGAAGAGAGGCCTTGGGATGACTTTCATCATCGTGCTTCGATATCTAATTCAGATATGGCATCTCTACAAATCCTGCCTTTTGACCCACCTGAGATTGTTCCTTCGACTTATACAACTATCCAAAATCTCGATTCAGGAGGTAACTTGGGAAATATTTCAAATACTATGCTCATTGATATCTCGATCAAAACAAATATCATGGAAAACATTCATATTGAAGTTGATTGCAGTCCTGAGGAAATTGCGAGCTTCACTTGCCTTTTTAAGGATTTTCGAGATGTTTTTTCTTGGTCTTATGAGGAAATTCATGACATAAATCCTTCTATTTTCAAGCATGATATCAAGATCTATGAAAATGCCAGGCTTATCTGACAAAGAATTTGACCTTTCCACCCTACCAAAACTGTAGCTATCAAGACTAAATTCAAAAAACTATTGAGTGTTGGTCTCATCTAACCTGTTCCCTTGACTGAATGGGTTTCTAATCTGGTTCCTGTAGAAAAAAAACAAGGTACCATCCACATCTGTGTTTACTACCATGATTTGAGTGTCGCATGTCCAAAAGAAAACTATCCAACTCTGTTCATTGACCAAATAATCGATGATTGCGTGGGATGTGAATCCTTCTCCTTCATTGATGGCTTCTCAGGGTATAACTAGTTTGCTATAAAACCTAATGACCAACACAAAACCACCTTCATCTGTCCTTGGGGCACATTTGCGTACCGAAACCTCCCATTCAATCTCAAGAATGCAGGTGTAACCTTTCAGAGCACTATGGACTATGCCTTTCACGATATCAGACATAATGTTCAATCTTACTTGGATGATCTTTTGGCTCATTCCAGGAAATGAGCCCAACACCTAGCTCATCTTCGAATAATATTTGTTAGGTGTAGGTTCTATAACATCCATTTGAATATGCATAAGTGCATTTTTTTGTTGAATCTGGATCTCTGCTTGGTTTCATTATCTCTAAACAAGGGATATGGGTTGATCCTAATAAGGTAAAGGTGATTACTCAATTTCTCGTACCATAATCCATTGTACAACCCCAAAGTTTGTAAGGGAAGGAAACATTATTACGTCGTTTCATCATGAACTATGCCAAATTAACAAAAGGCTTTATGAACCTACTAAAGAAAGGACTATTGTACTTGTGGGATGATGAAGCTTAAACATCATTTGCTGCCTTGAAACAGGCGCTCATATTAGCCACACTATTTAGTCTTTCTCACTATGCATGTAACTCTATTTTATACCTAGTAGCCTCACCATCCTCCATTGGTATGGTTCTGGTTCAAACTCACAATGATCACAATGAGCATGTGGTTTACTATCTCTCAAAAGGCCTTGTTGGGCCCAAACTTTGGTATTCCCATGTGGAGAATCTTAGCAGTTGTTTTTGCTATCAATAGCTTCTGACACTAAATCCTACTGCGACAGAATACTGTCATTTCCATGGAGAGTCCCATGAGACACATTCTATCTCATCAATTTATTGTAGGGAAATATTCCAAATGGATTGTGATCCTCCAACAATTTGATCTGGTTTTCGCCTTTTCTAAGGCTACAAAATCCCTAGTCTTCGCTGAATTGTTGTTGGACATTCCTAGAGTTGACCCAGATGAAGTAGATCATGATTCTATTCTTGATGAATCTTTCTATCTGGTTGACTCTACTAATCCTTGGTACAAATACATTCTTGCCTATCTCCAAACACAACGTTTTTGCCCAGATCTATTATCAGATGATTGTCGTCACATCCACCACCAAGCTAAGCACTACTTAGTGTTGAAAAATACTCTATATCATCGTGGTGTTGACTCATTTCTTCGAAGTTGTCTTACACATGCCAAGGTGGAACACATTCTAAATGACTGTCATGTTGGGGCATGTGGTGGTCATCTTTCTGGCATGGCTACTAGCCATAAAATTTTGCGTGCAGGATACTATTGGCCAACCTTGTTTAAAGATTGCATTACTATAGTTCAATAGTGTCATCCTTATCAAATCTATATAAAGAAAACATGTGTGCCTCCTACCCCTCTTTACTTGGTTATTTTTGTCGGCCCCTTTGCTAAATGGGACATTGACTTCATCACTTGTAATCCCACTTCCTCTAATAGACACAACTACATTGTTGTCACTATAAACTATATCATGAAATGGGCTGAAACCATTCCCACTTTTCAGGCTAATGGAGAAACCACTGCTCTATTCCTATTTAAGAAGTTAATTTGTCATTTTGGTGTAGCCCGTGCAATTGTTACAGACCATGGCTACCAATTTCAGAACCATATGATGGATGAATTAACATCTTTGCTCGATTTTCGGTAAGAAAATTCTTCCTCCTACTACCCATAGGCCAATGCCCAGGTGGAAGCCGTTAATGGCATCCTCAAGGCCATGATCCACCGGTTAGTGGGAAATCATAAAACATGCTGGAATCGAATGTCATATCTTTCCCTTTGGGCATACTGAACATTAGTGAAAACTATTATAGGCTTCATGCCATTTGAGCTTGCCTAAGACCTAGAAGTAGTTTTTCCTATCAAGTGTTAGATTCCCTCCCTCAAACTAGCTGTTGAACTCCTTCTTGATGATACTGCCAAAGAAGAGCCCTTTTTGTCACCAAATCGGCTAGATGAGACTCGTCGATATGTCAGATTGAATCTTGAAGCACATAAGTGATGAGTCAAAGCTCAATACGACAAACATGTCAAGCCTCGATCTTACCAAGAGAGTGACCTCATTTTACTTTACGATAAGAAGCACGATTTCTTGGGGGTAGGAACACTTCAACCATTATGGGTTGGTCCATATGTCATTACTAAGTTTATTTCTAAAGGTGCTTGTGAACTTTAAGACTGCGATGGAATCCTGCTCATTGAGCCCCATAATGGGCTCTATCTAAATAAATATTTCACTTAATGTTCTATTGGGCATCTGCTTTGTAATTTTATGTATATAAGTTTTTCTTCTTTTGGTGTGTTTGGATATTTTTGGCTTTTAAATGGGTATTTGTCTCGTACATGTCTCTCGTTGCACAGATGTCTTTGTCACCCTTACCATACATCAAATATTCAGATGGTTTCATTCTTCACACATGGCACATTGCATCAGCTGCTTAGGTTGTTTATACATTTGAGTTGGAACTACTTAGTTCCTGGGGTGTTTTTGTTGGTTATGCCACCAATAATATTGTTGAGTACATGTATGTTATCAAACTCCTTACTAAAGCTACATCTCGTGACATCTCCAATCTGGTGGTCAGGTTAAACTCTTAACTTGTTATGCACTTGACTAATCATGATCACATTCACAATCCAATCTTGTTACGTTACTCTTTAAGGGTATGAATTTTAGAACACGAATTCGAGTTTATTACTTATGAACACATTCGAAGAGAATCTAGTGCAATAGCTAATTCATTGGCAAATTATGTATTGGATTGGCATCTGTCACATTATTTATAGTTACATTCATGAGTGTCAAATTTTCATAGTAAAAATTTACAAAATCTAAATAACACATACACAATTAAATCGCCAAAAAATATATGTATATACATATACATATACATATACATATACATATACATACATATACATACATATACATACATATACATACAT
>APFE030067522.1:3787-19175 GCA_000404065.3 Pinus taeda | reverse complement strand
GCTATACTTGGGGGCATGCAAACCTTTCCGCATGCAAGTGAAGAGCGACTATTTATTTTTTAAATTTTTAGGACCTCTAACCCTTTAAACCCGTAAGGCTAGTCGTTTCCTAACTTGCGTAAAGAAAGGATCCGTGGTAAGGCTTGAGAGATGTAAGCCAGTTCAAAATAGCATCTTGAATGAGACATTCTTATCATACAACTGGCGAGCAATGTTGTCGCAGAGTTCAAGATCGTTAAAAAATAAACCCTCCACGAGTAGTTTTAGCACATAGCTCAAGGTCGTTAAAAAATAAACATAATTCATGAGCAAATGTTTCCCCCACCATTTAATCTCATTAAAAAATGAACCGGTAAATAATCATTGTGAATGCCTTATCGCCAACGTTTGAGCCTTGGTCATGTTCTCACCATCACCTCCACTCTGTTTTTAGCCGATCATTCACCCCCATATGATTATTTACCCCTTCGAGAAACATCTACGAAGAGTGATTCTGTTAGCCATCCTTGTGACACTGCCGTGATTGGAAAATTCCAAATCTTACCTGGAATCTGCTGCTACCACAAACCATCACTCGTTCCTCGAAAACGAGTGTTCTTTAAGCTCTTTTCACCTGACTCGTAAAGTATGAAAAGATTGATGAGCGATTGGCCTCTCCGGCTCGTTAAAGGCATTGGAAGTGCTATCCCTCCTCTAGATTTTAAACTTTTTGGACCTCATGGATTATTACACAAAAAGATCGAGCGCTTGTCTTGTTCGACTCGTTAAAACTATCGAAAATTCATCACTTTTGTATTATTTTACGCTTTTTCAGACTCAAGGGATTATATGACAAAAAAGAATCGTTGGAGTCTCCTTTCCATTTCTTTCAAACTCTCTAAAATTGAAAGAGACCGAGTTATCTTTGTCGTTAAACTCGTTAAAAACTAATAGCGACAAACTCATCCAAATGGATGAGAACGAGTTTCACTGTAACTAGGCTTGCTAAAATATAGCAACAGGTTCACCCGAAGGGTGGATTATAGAACAATCATATGTTATCCTCCTCAAGCTTGACAAAACTCTAGGGTGATGGTAGCTTATCTCTTTGAAGAGATGTGGTGGCTACATGCCTCTAAACTCTATTACAATGAGGCTTGAAGGCCTATTTATTGTTGAGAAATAATGGAAAACCCTTGACATCCCAAAACCTAACCCTAGAAGATGAAATGCCAAATTATGGGCCCCGTTTTGGGTAAGTTGGTACATCAACTTCCTGGGGTCGTAACTTTGGCACCCGATCTTCGTTTTATGCATACAATAGCTCATTAGAAATATCTATCCAAGAAATAAAACTTTGGGAAGAGCAACAAAGGTCCATGGACCCATATTTCTCCGAGATTTCCCAAAAAATGTCATTTAGGACCTCAAAATGGCTTCGGAAGTTCAAGACCCAAAACACTACTAAAAATCATAAATTGTGCTATGATTACGAAAACTAAAAAACTAAAAGAGACAGTTGTTGGGGTCCAAGTGGGATAGCTGGGTAGCCACCAACATCCACCTATATCATTTCTCCCCCCTTAGGAAGCAATGGTCCCCATTGCGTTCAGTTCCTCCATCCGCTGAACTTGGTCCCTAGTGAGCTATTCTGCAATCTTGGATGTGTCCAGTAGTGGTGGGAAGCATGGTCGAGGGCGGTACACATTGAGCACTTTGTGCAGGCGAGAAAATGGAGGAATGTTGTGCTCTAAAGAATTATTTCCCACAACCTTGGTAATTCTATAAGGACTATGTCAGAGTGGTCTGAGCTTCTAATGGGATTTTGTAAGGCATTTTTTCGGCATATGTAACCAAACTTTGTCGCCCACCTGAAACTTCTGTGGTACCCCTGTGGGTGAGGAGAAGTTGTTCGTGTGTTATGTCATGACCGTATCCCTTTGTTGTTGATGCTACATGGAAGAACCCTTCGCGGGGGTCATGGATGTGGCAACAATATTACCCTTACTTTGGGAGTGAACCAGACATAAAATGAATTTCCTAGTCTGGGAGACGATCTTGCTGCGTTTCTTAGCAGAGATCAAAGAGGTGGCAATAGGTGGGGCTACCTCCGGTATCCTATAATGAATTAACCAAAGTAATAATAACAGCGCGAGGCCTTGACTCATACACAACATGTCACCTCCACAAGTATGGCTAGCCAAATAGTACATCACAAACATCCAGAGGTGCAACATCACATAATACCTCATCGGTAAAGGGCTTGATGCTGTAGGGAAGGAAAAAATGCTTGCGAACACAGAGATCTCGTCATTGGTGAAGCCACTCGATACTGTACGATTGTAGGTGTGGTGTAGTCAGTAGTCCCAACCACTTCACAACCTCTGCTGAAATGAGGTTCTTTTGGCTACCACTGTCAACAATGAATTGCAATGGTGAATCCTTCACCCACATTTATGGGTGGAAAAGACGTTGCCCCTCCTTTGGATCTTTGGGCTCATTCTTCTATATATTAGCGGTGGCAATAGTGACTTTGGGATCCGCATCAATGATCTATTTCCCTTTTCCATTCCCCTTGTCAGGTTCCGACTCAGGGTCAAAACATACATCCGACTCTGAAGCCTTCAACTCGGTCAACAACGACTGGTTGGTCTGACACTCACTTGTGTTGTGAGTGTGGCTCTTGTGGAACTCACACCACTTTCCTGTGTCCTTCTTCAACTTCGTGGTGTTGTTATTTTCTTGCGGCTTCGATGGGTTGTCTTGGGTCACCCTACCTTGGCTTTTTCCTTTGGTCTTCGGATTCGCAGATCCAAATTATATCTTTTTTTGTTTGAACTTTTGCTTGATTTTGACAGTGTATTGGTACATTGAGCCGAGCAAGGATATGTTCAGGAACTCCATCTCTTCTTGGATGTATCTATGTAGGAAACCACGGTATTTGAGTACCAGATGCAGCTCGTAATCTTTGATACCCAACTATGTGCGAATGGTATGAAAAATGTTTGTGAACTCCAGCACATCTTGGTCCCTTCCCTGCCGCAGCATGGTCCACTTTATGTATTTGTCCTCATATCTTTTGACAGGGTACTACTGCTCCTTGATGGCATCCCGGAATGAATTCCAAGTGGGTGTGTTTGAAAATAGTGAGCCCATACTTTCATCATTCTGCTCGCAGTAGGTTTTACACCAATCCTTGATGTGGGGGGCTGCTTTGAGAAGAGTGCAAATAATCTTTTCCCAACTGAAAAATTCATGAACAGAAAAATAACCCTCTAGCATATTTAGCCATTTATCTATGGCATCTGTGTCTATCTGACCCTTGAATATGGGGATTTTGAAATTAACTTGTACCTTAAACCATGTGGCATTTCTAGAGTAGTTGTTGGAAGCCAATGCATCACCTCTGGGTAGCCGCTGAAGGATCTGCACAAAGCTATCCATCTTCGCGTTCTTTGGTCACTCGAGGGCTTCTTCGAGCAAGATTTTGATAATATCTCCTACCCCCTCATCTTTCTTATCATCTGCCATGGGAGGCCATCGGGATTTAAGAGGCTGGTCTTGCAAAGGTTCGGCGAGTTCGAGCCCTAACTTCTTATATCACGAGCTCGTTGGGGACATGCAAACAAAAACAGAGAAAAAGAAGACCCCTCTGATACCATTGATCTAGATTTAAACAAGAACTTAATAAATCATAGAGATAGCCATAAACACAGAGATTCAGTGGAAATAATACTTCATTTTGTTAATGTAAAATACTAAAATATGCTTACAAACAACAATGGAAATAAACCAACTAGGGCGATGGTAGCTTATCTCTGAGAAGAGATGTGGCGGCTACATGCCTCTGGACTCTGTTACAATGAGGCTCGAAGGCCTATTTATTGTTTAGAAACAATGGAAAACCCTCAACATCCCAAAAGCTAACCCTAGAAGATGAAACACGAAATTGTGGGATCCGTTTTGGGTAAGTTGGTACATCAACTTCCCGGGGTTGTAAGTTTGGCACCTGATCTTCGCTTGACGCATACAATAGCTCATTAGAAAGATCTATCTGAGAAATACAACATTGGGAAGAGAAACATCCATCCATGGACCCATGTTGCTCCTAGATTTCGAAAAAAACGTCGTGTAGGGCCTCAAAACGGCTTCAAAAGTTCAAGACGTGAAAAACTCCTAAAAATAGTAAATCGTGCTACAATTACTGAAACTAAAAAGCTAAAAGAGAGAGTTGTGGGGGTCCAAGTGGGATAGGTGGGTGGCCACCAAAATCCATCTCGATCATGAGTTTTGCATCACTTGTTGACGCAACAATGATATTTTGGCCTTGTTTTCATAGTTGGGGTATTGCTTCCATTTTGATGTAAAATTGACCACCAAGTATGTGTTATAAACTCGTGGCAAGTATGGGATGCTTGGATCATTAGTTGGTCATGTAAATCAAGCATGTAATTTGAAAAGCATTGTACTACAAGTTTGTAGAGGTTGCAAGTGACGACTCACCGCTTATGGCTCCCAAGGACAAAGGTGAAGGAGAAGAAAAGGTGACTTATCAGACACTTGTAAGTGTAGATAGGGTACATAGAAGTGACTTTTTCATGCTTTTGGAGGACCAAAAGCTCCTTAGTGGGGAGGATTGATCTAGGTGGCTCCAAGCACATGTAGAAGTCCTATAGGACTTAGAAAGGGTTAAAATTCATAATGGTCAGAACACTCTCAAATTAACACCAAATCGAAGTGTTCATCGTCTTAATTCCAACGGTGTGAACGACACTCAAATCCGAGCTCGTATGAGGGAAAATGAGCAAGTCAAAGTGTTGGTAAAATTTGGGCTGTGGGCCAAGTTTAAGTGTCCTACAAATTCACCGTCAATCGGTGTGGGAACCTAGATCTCAAAAATTGGTGAAATTGTGGCCTCTTTGAGTTGCCCAATATCCCTTATTTTTGAAATATTTGAAAATGTCTATTATTATAAAAAAAATCAAACCACCGAAATCCAAAACTATAAAAACAAATAGTTAACTTAAATGGCCGATGGGCCATGACCCCTTGTCGACCCCCAATCAACCACATTAATGTTAAACAATATTAACGTTGGCGAGGCAGCGAGAATTGAACCCCCCACCAAACATCATTAATGTGATATATATATTAATGGAGCTGGTGGGAATTGAACCCACCTGGTCCACGTGGGTCAACCCCCACCGGGTGGACCCATATGGCATACACTAAAAACCAACAATGCCATAAATGCTCCAACCCACTCATCAAACCATGCCAAAACAAACGGTCACCATAATCAACGTAACCATTACCATTTATTATACCAACAGTTATGGTTATGTAAACACGCCTTTTTAAAAATATATATGTGGATTCTATGGGGAGGCAGGATTTGATCCCCCAACCTCCGCTTAGCAAATTGCCCAAATTACCAATGCGCCAAAGAGACTCCATTACCCGAACGTCATATAAACCCTCATTTGGTTAGTACGCAGGGGTAAAAGTGAGAACGAAAACCAAGACACATATTTTTTTAATTTTTGCAGGTGGAACCATGAGCTTGGAAAAGAGCAGGCGAAACCATGAATGAGCCAAATTTCTAAGAGGGCGAAATTTTGCCAATGTCCAAATTGGACAAACTTTATGTCTATCGTACACCTCTCAATGACACAAACCTAATGGCGTAGACATAATTTTGATATGAGAAATAGATCTTTAGATGACCTGGAGGAGGGAATCTTTGAGGAATCTAGGGGGAATATAGAAGATTCATGTAGCTCCAAATTTTCACTTTATCAGAATTTAGAAATTTGACAGTCGATTTTACACTATTCAACGCCATGAATCCGACGGTGCAATGAGATTCTCCATTCGATCATTTCATTTTTCAGCCACTTTTCAAACTCTAGTGCAAGTGTGAGCATTCAATGTGCGAGTAGTCTTTTCCATGACATTCTACGCCACGAGATTGATGGTGTAGCCAGACCCAATAGTTTATCATCCTCTTCTTCACATAACTCCTTGATGTGAGGTATATGCAGTGTGATCATGTACTTCTTTGTCTCTTTGCTTGAGACGCATTATGTTGTATAGATCCTTGTTTGATGTTTGATGTGGGTTCTTGTTTTGTTCTATTGTGAGATGTACTTATTGTCATATTTTAATTGAGATCCCTTTGTTGTCAAATTGATAGGATACTCATGCATTGCCATGTATGTTTGAATTGAGATCTCTTTGATGCCATGTTGGCGGGATGCTCATTATTAACATACATGAAACTATGTCATGTTGATAGGAGTCATTTTTTGAATTAGAGTCCCTACAATGGAACATCTCTTGAAGCCACTCCTGCGTGCGGGTATATTCCTTGTATGATAGAGAAAACACATGCATGTACATCATCACTCTCTCTAGCACTTAATGCAGTAGCCTACACCATCTTCACACCAAGGCCTGCAGATGTAGTCCCTCCTAGACGAACTCTATTATCAACGTCTTGTGTTTTATGTTGTTGATTCTTGTCATGTTCCCTTTACAGCATGCATATGTGTTCATTATGCTATTTTAAATGCAATTCTAATCACATCATGAAAGCAAAAGATATTGGTTAAATCTAGGAGTTGAGTTAACACAGATCATCAGCCCCAGCATCTTTAGAATGTATGTCCTAAAGGAGTGTGAGATCCCTAGAGCCACGAAAACATAACCATGGTTGGCGTGATTGGAAGGTACCTTCAAATGGCAAGAATGAGGAAGGTCTTAAGAAAGATAACCTACGGCAAGAAAAGATATGTCGTGGTTCTTTAGCCTCCCAAGATCATGTGTAGCTCAGAGTAGACACGCCTTTGGCTTCAATGGAAAAGGTTTTGCAACAAGTTCATCAACACTAATTGTGGCTGCCACCACTCGGCAAAAAAGGCCTTACAAGACTGATCATTGAGATAGTGATAAGGATATCCCATACTCTAAGGAGGCAAAAGTGATGGAGATAGTGACAAGGATATCCCATACTCTAAGGAGGGAGAAGTGATGGAGCTTTCTTTGAAAGACGAGGATATGCCATGTTCCTCACATGTAACTAGTAAATATTTAGGATGGGTAGATGTCCTTAGGAGAAAAGGAAAGAAAAAAAAAACCCTCAACACTTGTGGTGCTCTATATCCATCGCTTTCTTTGAAAGACGAGGATATGCCATGTTCCTCAAATGTAACTAGTAAATATTTATGATGGGTAGATGTCTTTAGGAGAAAAGAAAGGAAAAAAATAGCTGTGGTGCTCTATATCTTAGTATGTCACACCTAGTACACAATGCTGGTTGTTTTTTTGTTCCATTTACATTTAATATTTACGTCTAGATAACATTACTTTATTAAAAAAACTGAAAAATCTATCCTAGATCTTCACTTTAACAGGTATTCAAGTTTAGAGCGCGCCATAAATTCTGCGAACTTGTCATGCGTTGTCACCATCTTTGCAAATGACGGGCATTCAAACTTTTTAACAAACACATTAAACAATATGTAAATAACCTCGATCATGTTACACTGGTGTCACGAGAATTCGATTAAAATTGCATGCCCGAAATCCAGGAAACTTCTCTTAAGTTTACGTTTTACATTTAGATAACATAATTTTATTAAAAATTAGAAAATCCTACACAGGATCTGCACTTTACATTTAGATAACATAATTTTATTAAAAATTTGAAAAAACTACACTAGATCTGCACTTTACGTTTAGATAACATAATTTTATTAAATTTTGAAAAAACTACACTAGATCTGCACTTCAGTAGGTATTCAAGTTTACCGACGGCCATAATATATAGGAACTAGCTGTCAACATCTTTGGAAATAACACACCTTATTAGAAAATCTTCCTTTCGCTTTATAACCTTCGGCCCTGCTTTCTTTACTCTGTCACCCCGGAGGATTGACCAGCGTTGATAGCAATAGCAATGGAGAGTGTGAGCAGCAAGTGCCCAGGCTGGTCTTTCTTGCCCGAGGAACTCCAGGAGAAGATACTGGGCCTCATTCCATTTGAATATGTCTGTACGTGTCGCAGAGTCTGCAGGACATGGAATGACATCTTTTCATCCACCAAATTTATAACTACTCAGTGGGCCGAGTCACCTCCTAACCGGAACCCTTGGCTGGTTCTCATCCCTTTCGAGGTTCAAGATCATTGTGTGGCTTATTGTTTTCACACACAGACATGGAAGAAGTACTGCTCCTCCCTTTCCTTCTTGCAGGAACGTCTGAGCGATGTCGTAATCAATAGCTTAATATGCGAGGGATCGGCTGGAGGCCTCTTCTTGGCGCGCATAGTTATGGTCTATTCCAAATTCTCCATATCGAGGAGAGCCAATACGCTAGGTATGATACCGGACAGAGGTATGATCTTCTTCAATCCACAATTGTTCAGCCGTGTTGTCTGCAATCCTCTCACTCAAAAGTTCTATTATCTTCCCGCCATGTTGTCTATACAAACAATCATGGCCATTGGCATTACAGCATGGGAGAAGAATACACATAATGTAATTGCGGTGGGTAAATCAGGGCAAAATAATGAAAGCCAGATCGTGGAAATCTACGATTCCTTGGAAAAGTCGTGGAGGATTGTGGGGCATCTGCCCAGAAATTTTCAGGCAATCTACCTACACAATATCGTTTTCAGCGAGGGTTTCTTCTATTGTATGACAAAAGACACGGCCGAGCATAAGCACATTATGGGTTTCAGCATCCGAGATGGGACATTCGTTTTTGCGCCATTACCTGATGTTACTGATGCTGAAATATGGACGTCGCTGGTTGCCTGTGGATCGCGGATTCTTGTAGCAGGGTTCATACACAATTTTTCTGCAAATATTATAGTTGAAGAGAAGGTGATTATTTGGGAGCTTGAGCAGGTGACTGTGAGATTAGGTTTAAATTCCCCTTCTGAGTCTTCCTCCTTGTCGTGGAAGGAGATCACAAGGATGCCTCCATCCATATGTTTAGATTTTTGGAAGATTATGCCTCACCTTTTCGTTACAGGAGTGGGAGATTATGTGTGCTTCAAAGTGAAAACGGATGTGATGGTTTATAGTTTAAGGGAGGAGTCATGGATTTGTCTTCCCCCATTTCCTTCCGAATATTCATTTGGAAGTGTTTCTGCATTTCATTTGAGACCCGATATGAAGGCCATCTGAAGCCGAACATGGATGGCTACCTCTCTCAAGTTTGTTTTCATTTATATAATAATTTTCGTTTTTAATTTATTTATCTAATAATTGTTTGTCTTATAAGTGGAAAAATTGACTTTCCATCTTAACCCACTTTTATTATCTCACTTATCCTGTTGGGAAATACAATATAGTAGATTGCTCTTTGTAAATATTCAGAGTGTATTGATAGGTTTTTACTGTTTTTCTGTTTGCTCTTTGCTTTTGGATATATTATGTGCTGTTGGTGCTCAGTGAGTCAGTAATAGCCACAAACGACTTTTACTTGAATGGGATACTATGATGTTGTAGCTTTTATCCGCTATTATATTATCTGCTGACAGGTTACGTTTATTCACACATCAACACATTCCTAACATGGTTATTACATTGCACTGGAGTTCAAACATATTTAATTATACTTCATGGTCGAAGGAGCTTATCAATATTTTGCATTGTATTGCGCTGTAGTTCAAACACATTTAATTATTGTTCCCGGTAGAAGCAGTTTATTCTCATCACTATCCTGCTTGCGCAAAGAAGTTGCACTCATTTTTTGTTTTTTTAATAGCAATTTTGAATAGCTTTTTGTACGCCAGTAATGTTATCATAAGCAATAGGGTAAATATAATATCAAAAAACAGATCTGCTCTCAAGAAATGTGATTTTTTTGGGATTGGGAAATCCAATTTTAAGATGGATTTATTTGTGTATTTAATGGGTAAGTTTAAGATGGATCTGTATTTAATCAGTAAGTTTACTAGCAATTAACAATTAAATTGTGATAATGAATTGTGTTTAATAGGTAACTCTAATAAGAATTAAATATCTATATTAAGTTTGGCAAGAAAATTATTACTTTGAATCCATACCTTCCTTTTACACTAGTGTGGATATCTTTACTTTAAGATGGATTTATCTGTGTATTTAATGGACAAGTCTAAAATGGATCTATTTGTGTATTTAATGGATAGGTTTAAGATGGATCTATTTGTGTATTTAATCAGTATGTCTACTAACAATTAAGTTGTGATAATGATTTGTGTTTAATAGGTAACTCTAATAGGAATTAAGTGTCTATACTAAGCTGGAAAGAAAATTATCATTTTGAAACCATACCTTCCTCTTACACTAGTGAGGATATCTTTAAATAAGTCATCATATTGACACTTGAAAATATTTCATTCATAACCAATAGCTTCATAAAGCATTGTTAATCATTTACACATGATGATGGTTCCTTGAAATCTTTTGGATAGGTTGAACCCACCAAAACCATCTCTACAAAGTATTAGAAATTAAGTATTTTTGGACAAACTACAAGAATTATAATTCTTCTTAAACACTTTCTCTTCATAATGTTATGTATCCACCAAATTCGATCTATCTTAACTCCATATCTACCAAAAGTCTAGAAAGATAAATCTCTTGAGATGCAAACCTCAAGAAATTTCATCCTGTGGGGGCTTGGTAAATCAAGAGTTAAGATGGATATAAGTTCATCAATACATAACAACTTGAAAAGAAAATAATCTTAACTCCATATCTACTAAAAGATGAGAAAGATAAATCTCTTTAGATGTAAACCTCAAGAAACTTCATCCTGTGGGGCTTGGTAAATCAAGAGTTAAGATCCATCTAAGTTCATCAATTCATAACAATGTGAAAAGAAAATATCTAATAAGGAATATAATTCTTTAGGTTGTCTAAAACATCTCAATTAGTAATACTTTGTAAATAAAGTTTTGGTGGTTCATCCTATCCAAAAACATTCCAAGGATCTAACATCATTTGTAAACTATTAACAATGTTTTATGAAGCTCTTGGCTATGAAGGGATCCTTTTAGAGCGTCAATACTATGATAAATATGATTGTTTATTTAAAGATTATTCACATTAGTGTAAGGTACCCTGTGGGTGAGGAGAAGTTGTTCCTATGTTATGTCATCACCGTATCCCACCTGAAACTTTGTCGCCCACCTGAAACTTATGTGGTACCCCTTTGGGTGAGGAGAAGTTGTTCCTATGTTATGTCATGACCGTATCCCTTTGTTGTTGTTGCTATGTGGAGGAACCCTTCGCCGGGGTCATGGATGTGGCAACAATATTACCCTTAATTTGGGAGTGAACGAAACATAAAATGAATTTCCTAGTCTCGGAGACGATCTTGTTGCATTTCTTAGCAGAGATCAAAGAGGTGGCAATAGGTGGGGCTACCTCGTTATCCTATATAATGAATTACCCAAAGTAATAATAATAGCGCGAGCCCTTGACTCATACACAACATGTCACCTCCACAAGTATGGCTAGCCAAATAGTACATCACAAACATCCAGAGGTGCAACATCACATAATACCTCGTCAGTAAAGGGCTTGATGGTGTAGGGAAGGCAAAACTGATTGCGAACTCAGAGATCTCGTCATTGGTGAAGCCACCCGATACTGTACGGTTGTAGGTGTGGTGTAGTCAGTAGGCCCAACTGCTTCATGACCTCTGCTGAAATGAGGTTCTTTTGGCTACCACTGTCGACAATGAATTGCAGCGGTGAATCCTTCACCCACATTTATGAGTGGAAAAGACGCTCCCCCTCCTCTCGATCTTCGAGCTCATTCTTCTAGATATTAGCGGTGGAAATAGTGATGGTGGGCTCCTCATCAATGATCTGTTTCCCTTTTCCATTCCCCTTGTCAGGTTCCGACTCAGGGTCAAAACATACATCTGACTCTGAAGCCTTCAACTCGGTCAACAACGACTCGTTTGTCCGACACTCACTTGTGTTGTGAGTGGGGCTCTTGTGGAACTCACACCACTTTCCTGTGTCCTTCTTCAACTTCGTTGTGTTTTTATTTTCTTGCGGCTTCGATGGCTTGTCTTGGGACACCCTGCCTTGGCTTTCTCCTTTGGTCTTCAGATTCGTAGATCCAAATTCTATCTTTTTCTGTTTGAACTTGATTTTGACAGCGTATTGGTACATTCTACCAAGTGAGGAGATGTTCAAGAAATCCGTCTCTTCTTGGATGTATCTATGTAGGCAACCATGGTATTTGAGTACGAGGTGTAGCTCATAATATTTGAAACCCAACTATGTGCGAAGGGTATGAAAAATGTTTGTGAATTCTAGCACATCTTGGTCCCTTCCCTGCCGCAACATGGTCCACTTTATGTATTTGTCCTCATATCTTTTGACAGGGTAGTACTGCTCCTTGATGGCATCGCGGAATGAATTCCAAGTGGGTGTGTTTGAAAATAGTGAGCCCATACTTTCATCTTTTTGCTCACAGTAGGTTTTACACCAATCCTTGACGTGGGGTGCTACTTTGAGAAGAGCGAATATAATCTTTTCCCAACTTGAAAATTCATGAACAGAAAAATAACCCTCTAGCATATTTAACCATTTATCTATGGCATCTGCGTCTATCTGAACCTTGACTATGGGGATTTCAAAATTAACTTGTACCTTAAACGGTGTGGCGTTTCTAGAGTAGTTGTTGGAAGCCAATGCATCACCTCTCGGTAGCTGCTGAAGGATCTGCACAAAGTTGTCCATCATCGCGTTCTTTGGTCACTCGAGGGCTTCTTTGAGTAAGATTTTGATAGGATATCCTACCCCATCATCTTTCTTCTCATCCGCCATGGGAGGCCATCGGGATTTGCGAGGCTGGTCTTGCAAAGGTTCGGCTAGTTCGAGCCCTAACTTCTTATATCCCGAGCTCGTTGGGGACATGCAAAGAAAAATAGAGAAAAAGCATACCACTCTGATACCATTCATCTAGACTTAAACATGAACACAATAAATCACAGAGATAGCCATAAACATAGAGATGCAGCAGAAATAGTACTTCATTTCGTTAATGTAAAATACTAAAATATGCTTACAAACAGCAATGGAAATAAACCAACTAGAGCGATGGTAGCTTATCTCTGAGAAGAGATGTGGTGGCTACATGCCTCTAAATTCTGTTACAATGAGGCTCGAAGGCCTATTTATTGTTGAGAAACAATGGAAAACCCTTAACATCCCAAAACCTAACCCTAGAAGATGAAACACGAAATTGTGGGCTCCGTTTTGGGTAGGTTGGTACATCAACTTCCCGGGGTTGTAACTTTGGCACCAGATCTTCGTTTGACGCATACAATACCTCATTAGAAAGATCTATCTAAGCACTACAACATTGGGAATAAAAACATCCATCCATGGACCCATGTTGCTCCCAGGTTTCCCAAAAAACATTGTGTAGGGCCTCAAAATAGCGTCAAAAGTTCACGACCTGAAAAACTGCTAAAAATAGTAAATCGTGCTACAATTACGGAAACTAAAAAGCTAAAAGAGGGAGTTGTGTGTGTCCAAGTGGGATAGGTGGGTGGCCACCAACATACATCTGGATCATGAGTTTTGCATCACTTGTCGACGCAACAATGATATTTTGGCCTTGTTTTCATAGTTGGGGTGTTGCTTCCTCATGTAAAATTGACCACCAAGTATGTGTTATAAACTCGTGGCAAGTATGGGATGCTTGGATCATTAGTTGGTTATGTAAACCAAGCATGTAATTTGAAAAACATTGTACTACAGGTTTGTAGAGGTTGCAGGTGTCGACTCATCGCTTATGGCTCCCAAGGACAAAGGTGAAGGAGAAGGAAGGGTGACTTATCAGACACTTGTAAGTGTAGATAGGGTACAAAGAAGTGACTTTTTCATGCTTTTGGAGGACCAAAAGCTCCTTAGTGGCGAGGATTGATCTAGGTGGCTCCAAGCACATGCAGAAGTCCCATAGGACTCAGAAAGGGTTAAAATTCAAAATGGTCAAAACACTCTCAAATTAACACCAAATCCAAGTGCTCATTGCCTTAATTCCAACGGTGTGAACGACACTCAAATCCGAGCTCGTATGAGGGAGAATGAGCCAGTCAAAGTGTTGGTCAAAGTTGGGTTGTGGGCCAAGTTTAAGTGTCCTACAAATTCATCGTCAATGAGCGTGGGAACCTAGATCTCGAAAATGGGTGAAATTGTGGCCTCTTTAAATTGCACAATATCCCTTATTTTCGAAATATTTGAAAATGTCTATTATTATAAAAAAATAAAACCACCGGAATCCAAAACTAAAAAAAAATTGTTAACTTAAATGGCCAATGGGCCATGACCCCCGTCGACCCCCAACCAACCACATTAATGTTAAACAATATTAATGTTGGGGAGGCGGCGGGAATTGAACCCCCCACCAAACATCATTAATGTGCTATATATATTAACGAAGCTGGCGGGAATTGAACCCACCTGGTCCACGTGGGTTAGCCCTCACTGGGCCGATCCATATGGGATACGCTAAAAACCAACAATGCCATAAATGCTCCAACCCACTCATCAAACCATGCCACAACAAACGGTCACCACAATCAACGTAACCATTACCATTTATTATACCAACCATTATGGTTATGTAAACTCTCCTTTTTAAAAATATATATGTGGATTCTATGGGGAGGGAGGATCTGATCCCCCAACCTCCCCTTAACAAATTGCCCAAATTACCAATGCCCCAAAGAGACTCCATTACCCCAATGTCATATAAACCCTCATTTGCTTAGTACGCAGGGGTCAAAGGGAGCACGGAAACCAAGACACATATTTTTTTATTAATTTTTGCAGATGGAACCATTAGCTTGGAAAAGAGTGGGTGAAACCATGAATGAACCAAATTTCCAAGAGGGCGAAATTTTGCCAATGTCCAAATTGGACAAACTTTATGTTTGTCCTAGACCTATCAGTGACATGAACTTGATGGCGTAGACATAATTTTGATCTGAGCGACAGATCTTTAGATGACCCAGAGGAGGGAATCTTTGAGGAATCTAGGGGGAATATAGAAGATTCATGTAGCCACAATTTTTCACTTTGTCAGAATTTAGAAATTTCACAGTCAATTTTACACTATTCAACACCATGAATCTGATGGTGCAATGAGATTCTCCATTCGATCATTTCATTTTTCAGCCACTTTTCAAACTCAAGTGCAAGTGTTAGCATTCAATGTGCGAGTAGTCATTTCCATGAGATTCTACGCCATGAGATTGATGGTGCAGCCAAATCTGTTAGGGTCCCACCCTAACCCCCTTATCTATGTAATGGGACCACGTCATAGTCAAGAGTCAATAAAGCCCATATTAATAATTGTAAGTGGTTAATCCGCAATTAATAACGGAAC
>APFE030067521.1:19908-42273 GCA_000404065.3 Pinus taeda | reverse complement strand
AAATTTAATTTTATATTTATTTTGAATAGATGATTTACTTAAAATTTAATTTTATATTTATTTTGATTGTGACATATTACCACTTGTCTTAATATGTGTAATTATGATTATTGAATTATTGATCATATTACATGTATAGATACAATTTTTATGAGGAGGAGTATATTCTTATTAGTTAGGAGGTTGTTGAGGCTTATTTAATTTGAGAGATTCTCTGTAACTAGCTGGTTTTCTAGTTTAGATTGGTGTAAGGTTGAGATAATTTCTCAAGTGAAGGATTGTATGTCCTCAGTGTATTTATATTATACAATTACATTGTTGAATTGGGAATTTTATGTGTGCAATAAGGTATATCATCCTAAACATGGTACCACGATAGGTTTGGGCTTGACTCCCTCACGTGAGGACCTGAGGAAATAGAGAATACATAGTTTGTTATAAGATGATTGTAACAATGTGTTTGTTCATAGTATTTGTGATGGTTTGTCAATGTATTATTAGAGTTGGCAATTATATTAGATTGTTTTATTTGTTTAAAGAATATGGGTTGTAAAATTGTAAGCAAATCTCTATATTTGTGGATATGTTGCAGCATTGGAGAATGCTAGTATCATAGTCCAAGAATTGTGAGTCAGACGTGAACTACTTTGCCTAATTTTTTCTTGTATGTAGATTTGTGTTCACATAGGTTTATACTTGCAAATTTTAACATGGAGAAGGAGCAACTCTTTTTCATAGAGTTGTGTGTAAGGATCTGTGGCATGAGCTAATGAGATTGTGTGAAGCAACCTTGTGAGATGCTTAGAGTAGTGTGGATCAAGTCTATGTGATTGCATTGATAATAGATTATCGGGTGAATCCATGTGAATTTTTGCATGAAATCTATTGTAATATCGTGGCATAGTGTGTGGAGTCAGCTGAAGTGTGATCTATGTGATAAATGAGAGCTATATGGAACTTCTTGGAGCATGAGATCCTATATATGTGTGGAATTCAGTGAGAGTGTGTGGAGATACATAAAGGCTTGTAGTCCATAACCCATACACAAGAGAGAAAACATATCTTTCTAGATCCTTAAATTTTATGCAAGATACTCATGAAAATGAGTAGGGTTGTTGTAACACCTCTGACCCCTTTAAGTCATCTCAGGATGTGGGAGTGTCTTGACGGGTTTTGGAAATTCGTCAACCAAGGGGGTCTCCCTGATGTGAAGTCTCAATTAGATCTCACATCGTTTGGAATAGGAGCCCCATCTGGAATATCAACCTAGTTTCCATATGTTCTTATAGATTTTCCTTGGCTTTAGCTGTCAGCAAGAGAGAGAAGCATGTATGTGCCTTTTCAAAAATCAAGTAAGTGTGCTTGGTGAGTGTTTGGTTGTAGGTGTGTCAAGGTTCTTCTACTGCAGAGGGAAAATAAAGTAAGCCTCTAAGAGAGAGGTAATAGTACCACCCTAGCAATGACACACATGAACAGGAAAGATCCATTTAACATCTAGCGGAATAGTCCAGAAGGATGCGATGGTCATTGCAACCATTTCAACACATTCTCAATATCATAAGCACTAAAATAACTAAAATAGTTCAACTACTTTAGTACAAGTGAAATCAAACATTGTAGAAAATCTCGTAGATTCACAAGCTCGTGCAATTTACTAAAGCACAGGACAGGAATCTTCTTCTACTTTCAACGAATGGAAGTCAATCGATCGATGAAAACAATATGAACAAGAAGAAGATAAATCAATGTCACATAACACAAGATGTATGTGGGGAAATCCACTGCTCAAAACCCCACTATTTGTATTGCATATATCAGAAATATGAGTGAAGATACAAAGCTTGTTCTCACTAGAAAAATTCTACACAAGTATGCTCAACTCTCTCAACTCACAAGCTAGCTCTTGGTCAACACTTAGGCAATTCTGTAGCTCTCCAAGCCCCTAAGCTATTGCGTAACTCCTAGGATTAATAGCCCATATTTAAAGGGAATTCTCATTTCCAAAACTGCGCAATCCAAAAATAGGATTAATATTTGATGCATGCATGATATTTACACTCCAGTAAATAATAAAACTGATAGTATATTGTCCTTGCACTCTAGTCTCAACTGGGTTTTTCTCATAATCGACATGCATGAGTTTTTGATGAGGGAATCTTTAGTTAACTAGAGTGACACTTGTTGATGCACTAGTGCACCAACTAACTTTTAACTCTCTATTAGTTCCTTAAACAATTTAGAACTAATTTAACTGAACTTAACTCAGTAAACTTAGTGATCTAATTTCCAACTAATTTTAAACTCATATTGAACTCCTAAAAGTTAGGGATACCATATACACGGCTCTAGGAAGACCTCCAACTCGAAATTCCTAAGCTAATTAAGTTGGTTAAACTTAATTAACTATTTACAAGTTGCTATGAGAATTCAATTTTAATTCTCAGTTTAATTCAAGGACAAATTAAACTGGAATTTCTTGTTGCCATTTCTCAACACTCCCTCTCAACAAGAAAGGGATTATCAGCTACCCCAATTCTATCTCTATGAAACTCGAATTTACATGTTAACAATGCCTTTTTCAAAATGTTAACATCTTGCTCCTTCATGGGAATGTAATATAACAACATAATCTGCCTCAATACACAATCTCTGAGATGATGATATCAGATATCAATATGCTTGGACCGATCATGAAAAACTAGATTTTTAACGAATTTGATACAACTCTGATTATCACAGTAAATCACAGTTGGATCCATCTGGTGACCAAACAAACCAACCAAGATATTGCTCATCCATATGACCTCACATGCTTCTTGACATGTATCCATGTACTCTGCCTCTGCCGAACTGAGTGCCATTGATATTTGTTTCCTGTTATACCAAGAAACTGTCGTTGACCCAATACTCAAGATCCCTCCCGATGTGCTCTTCTGATCGGATGTACTCCCTACCCAATCTACATTGGTGAATCCTTGAAGATTCACTCCCTCTCTTCATCTGTCAAATAATCCATACTGAGAAGTACCCCTAAGGTATCTCAACACATGCTTTGTCATGGCCTTCTTCTCATCGAATCTGACATGGACTTCTCCTCATTGAATCTGACATCCCTGCGAACCACTGTCATCTTGCTGGTTGGAAAGTACACTCGATAGTTGTGAGGTGTATCAATGTACCCCAAAAATATCCCCAACTCTTTTGTCAGCTAAAGCTTCTTTTGTGCATCTTTTGTTACATGGAAATATACCAATGACCCAAAAATCCTAATGTGACCAACATCTGACCTCTTACCAGAATAACCCTCCTCTAGTGTCTTCATCTTAAGTATCCAATGTGGGCTACGGCTCTAAACCTAAACCATTGTGTTGCATGCATCAATCCACAAGAGTAGTGGTAATCCCTGATCATTCAACATTGCCCTTGTTTCCCCTACTATGCTTATGGTCTTCCTCTTGGCTACCCCATTTTGCTGAGGGTTATGGGTTGTCGTCAACTCCCGTTTAAACCCTTCTGATGTACATAAGTTCTTAAACTAATTTGAGACATAATCACCACCATTATCACTCCATATATATCTAACCTTATTGCCTGACTCTTTCTCCACCAATGATTTAAACTCACAAAACTTTGTGAAAGTTTGATCATTTTTTTGCATGAAAAATATCCAACATTTATGAGAATAATCATCAACAAATATAGATAATACCTATGTTTGGCTATGAATTTTTTCAAGAATGGTCCTCATCTGAATTGGTTCATTATATTTTTTTCATCCATCTCGATGCATTTGGAGTGGAAAAAGTGGAGGAATTAGCTCACGGGACCGTTTTTACGAGCGGGGCCCAGTTTGGCAAAACAAGGTCTCATACCTTCTGGGAGTGTTTTGAGGCATCAGATGACGTTTTTTCAGGGTAAAAATTTGTCACTTATGCGTAACACCTTTTCATGTTATTATACACACAAAGATATTTCCAATGACGCAAGAATTGCATCAATTAGAATCCATATGAAAAATTTATCTCACTCACAAGTTGACCTTCCTGTTTTCACACCTACAGTTCGGTAGGATGCTGCTTTAGCCCCCATTATTCATGGAAAAGGGGCTAGCCATGTGTTTGTGATGTAAGAGACTCTATAAGGTTCTATTTGTGTAACTCTAGTTAATAGTTGATGTAGTCAAACATAAACACTTGTAGGCTATCGAGTTGTGTCATAACCGGCCCACTAGGAGGAAGAGGCATTCCATTCTTTTGAGAGAATTTTGTTCCATAGTTGAGAAAACATAGCCAGGAGAGATAGGAGGTAGAGAAAATAGAGAGGATATTTGCATTGTTGCATCCCATGGGCCACATACATTACTTTTTTGGATCTACAGCCATATTTCCAGACAAAGAAAGAGAACGAAGTGGCCTGACCTTCCAGCTGGGTTTTCTCTTGAAAGGGTTTCCTAGAGAGCATATCTTGTGTATTATGAGTGTGTGAGTTTATTTTTTCATTCTCTACTTTTCTTCTTGATTTAATTTTACATGCGCGCACTAATTACAGTTAATTTTACATATCTAGAAATTAAATAAACTATAATAGTGTAGAATCCCATATTTTTAATATAATGTTATTAGATCTATTGTGACAAATTGTCCAATAGAATATCCATGGAAGTTTACAGATCATTTGGAATTAGAGCAGGTTTCTTTGGGTATTTTGTGGATATTATATGGATCTAGATCAGCGAGGTCGAAAATCATAAAACCCTAATCATGGGCGACGAATTTGCAAACCAACCTTGTGATCCTGCATAGGTGAGGTTTTCGTGGCTCGAAGAACAAGTCGTGGATATAGAACACAATGTAAACCTCCTCATCTTTCCCATAAGGAATAATATAGGGATGTTTGGAGAAGAAGGATGTTTGAAGGTAGAGGACAAATGAGAATGGGGATCCAGAGATTAGGAAGACACAAATAACCAGCCAAAGAATGAACCAGTAAAAGGACAACCCAATTCGAGTGTCGTGAACCAATCCCTACTTAAAGTGGAAGAAAAAGGCAATATCAATCCATGCGATAGAAATATCAACACTTTGAATCTGAACCAATGGTTGCAACAACTAGAAGTTTATTTCAGTGTTCATCAGATCGAGGAAGGGTAGAAGATCTCATTTGTGTGATTGAAATTGGAGGTCCATGCACTGACTTGGTGGGAGAGGCACACAAAAACCGTAAGGTTGGAGGGATAACCTTTAGTGACTGATTGGGTGGATTTCAAAACCCTCATTAAGTCACAGTTTTATCCCATTGGGTATGTGGAATACCATTGGATCCAGTGGCATTACTTTAGGCAAAAGACGGGCCAAAGCGTGCAGAAGTACACCACAGAATTTAGAAAGATGGCTATAATGTTGGGTATCTCTCCAAAGAACCCAGATGTAATCCTCAAGAAATTGGGGGGTCTGCACTGCCATATGCATGAGAAAGTGATGTTGTTCAAGCCCAAAACAGTGGACGAGGCTTGTGTACAGGCACATTACCTCAAGAACATAGTCCTAAAAGGAGCGCAATCAAGTGGATTGAAGCGAAAGGAGCAACAAGACACTTATAAGGATGGGAAGAAGAAGCAAAAAGGGGGAAAAGATAAAGATACGACAACCTCAACACAGCATTGCAAAGATCCTAGAAACCACTGCAACATTGATGGTCATACAAAGGAGAAGTGTTGGAATTTTCATCTAGAGCTAAACCTGGAGAACAAGAAGAAAGATAATAAGAATAAGAATCTCATGGCCACTTATTTGAACAACTAAGTTGAAATAAGCTCAGACGTGGATGAGAATATCTTATGTATGTCAGTGCAAAAGGAGGTGAATCTAAGTATCCTTCATCAACAGGAAGAGAATGAAATGACCAAACTCTTCCATGTAAAGATACAAGTCAACAAGACGAATATTGATGCTTTGTTTGACTTTGGATCGCAAGAAAATCTCATTGCAGTAGATCTGGTCAAGAAGTTGGGGCTAGAAGTTTGTGATCATCCAATCCCATATCGAGTGGGATGGGTACATAAGGATCCAGAGCTAAAGGTAACAAAACAGTGTAAAATTAGATTTACTATTAGTGTTGAATTTATTGATGAAGTAGATCTGGATGTGGTTCCCCTTGATGCATGTGGAGTCGTGTTTGGGAGTCCATACATGTACATGCGTGATGCAATATTCATGAGGAGAGCTAACCAATATCGTCTCATCAAGGATGGAAAATCATTCATCATCAACGTGCACAAAGGCAAGTCGAATATTTCACTGGTAAGTGCTAACCAAGCTAAGAAATCGATCAGTTCCAACAAGAAGTATGTTTTATTGTTTTTAAGAGAAAATCATTTTGTAGATGTCAATAAGAGGCAAGGCATCCCTACAGGGGTGTACTAAGAAATAAAAAAGACAATTGGAGGGGTTGTTACAGGCATACAAGGACGTGCTCTGAGATCCTAAAGGGCTACCCCCTAAGAGATAAGTGGACCATGGGATCGAGCTATTGCCATACCCCCCATTTCCAAATATTGGGTTGTACAGACAATCTGTTATAGAAGTAAGTGAGGTGAAGAAACAATTGCAGTAGCTGATAGAAGTTTTTGATCATCCAAACCCATCTCTAGTGGGATGGGTACATAAGGATCCAAAGCTAAAGGTAACAAAACAGTGTAAAATTAGATTTACTATTAGTGTTGAATTTATTGATGAAGTAGATCTGGATGTGGTTCCCCTTGATGCATGTGGAGTCATGTTTGGGAGTCCATACATGTACATGTGTGATGCAATATTCATGAGGAGAGCTAACCAGTATCGTCTCATCAAGGATGGAAAATCATTCATCATCAACGTGCACAAAGGCAAGTCGAATATTTCACTGGTAAGTGCTAACAAAGCTAAGAAATTGATCAGTTCCAACAAGAAGTATGTTTTATTGTTTTTAAGAGAAAATCATTTTGTAGATGTCAATAAGAGGCAAGGCATCCTTACAGGGGTGTACGAAGAAATAAAAAAGACAATTGGAGGGGTTGTTACAAGAATACAATGACATGTTCTAAGATCCTAAAGGGATACCCCCTAAGAGAGAAGTGGAGCATGGGATCGAGCTATTGCCAAACCCCCCATTTCCAGATATTGGGTTGTACAGACAAGCTATTATAGAAGTAAGTGAGGGGAAGAAACAATTGCAGTAGCTGCTAGAAGTTTGTGATCACCCAAACCCATATCCAATGGGATGGGTATATAAGGATCTAAAGCTAAAGGTAACAAAATAGTGTAAAATTAGATTTACTATTAGTGTTGAATTTATTTATGAATTAGATCTAGATGTGGTTCCCCTTGATGCATGTGGAGTCGTCTTTGGGAGTCCATACATGTAAATGCGTGATGCAATATTCATGAGGAGAGCTAACCAGTATCGTCTCATCAAGGATGGAAAATCATTCATCATCAACGCGCACAAAGGCAAGTCGAATATTTCACTGGTAAGTGCTAACCAAGCTAAGAAATTAATCAGTACCAACAAGAATTATGTTTTATTGTTTTTAAGAGAAAATCATTTTGTAGATGTCAATAAGAGGCAAGGCATCCCTATAGGGGTGTACTAAGAAATAAAAAAGACAATTGGAGGGGTTGTTACAGGCATACAAGGACGTGTTCTGAGATCTTAATGGGCTACCCCCTAAGAGAGAAGTGGAGCATGGGATCGAGCTATTGCCAAAACCCCCATTTCCAAATATTGGGTTGTATAGACAACCTGTTATAGAAGTAAGTGAGGTGAAGAAACAATTGCAATAGCTACTAGAACAAGGTGTCATTCGGCCGAGTACATCACCATGTGGGTCAACCATCATCATTATGCCAAAGAAGGATGAGACTTGGCAGATATGTATATATTACAGGACGTTGAATAAAATAATGCTCGGGTATAGATACCACCTGCCCAGGATAGATGATCTTCTAAATCAACTGCAACAAGAAAAGTATTTCACCAAGTTGGACTTGAAGTCTGGATATCACCAAGTTCGACTCAAAGAAAAAAATACATAGAAGACAGCCTTCAAAACTCGGCAATGTTTGTATGAGTGGTTAGTTCTGCCATTTGGCCTATGTAATGCACCAGCTACATTTATGAGATTAATGAATGATGTACTAAATCCTTTTATAGAATCATTTTTTATTGTCTATTTCGATGATATATTGGTATATAGTGCTACTTGGGAGGAGAATATTTCACATTTGACGTAGGTGCTAGAAACATTGAAGAAGCACCAACTGCTAACAAATCTCAAGAAGTGCGAGTTTGCGCAGAAGTCCTTAGTGTATTTGGGATATGTGATTGGTGGAGGAGAATTGAAGATAGATCCTTCCAAGATGGAGGCCACCATGAAATGGTCAGTGCCTACTAATTTTACTGAGGTTAGGAGTTTCATTGGAGTAGCACAATACTTGAGGAAATTCATAGCCTTGTTTTCAGTGGTAGTAGCACAGCTCCACACCATAACAACAAGTGGCAAGAGTTTCCAGTGGGGAAAAGGGCAGGAGAAGGATTTTGATGAGATAAAGAAGAAGATCAGTGAAGCACCAGTTATATAATTACGAAACTTGCAATAGACTTTTGAAGTAGAGACAAATGCGAGTGGGTTTGCTATGGGATTTGTCTTGATGCAGGGAGGAAGGCCCGTTTTCTCCCATTCTGAAGTATTCCATGAGGCAGTTCTTAACTACCCTACCTATGATAAGGAGATCTAATCATCTATGCCATCGTGCAAGTTGTGAAGAAGTGGAAGCACTATTTGATGGGAAAGGAGACAATAATCCACACGGATGACCAGTTGTTACAGTACCTGTAGGCCTAGAATAAGATACAACAGAGCAAACATTAAAAGTGGATGGGGTTTTTACAACAATTTATTTTTGTGATCAAGTATAAGAAGGGAAACACAAACAAGTTGGTTGATATGATTTCAAGAACACCCATGTCAAAGATTACATCTTTGAGGACTCTTATCCACATGGACCCATTCACCCTTGATGCATACAAAGAGGCATATTTAGAAGATGAGGATGTTAAGGAGGTGTATCAACAGTTGCAAAGTCAAAGTCGTGCGCCTGATGGTGACAACATCGTTGACTACCATCTCCAAGATGGGTTACTCTATAGGCTGGATAAGCTATGTGTTCCTAAAGGTGAGCGTTTGTAGTTGATTAGAGAGGCTCACATCTCCAAGGCTGCAGGGCACTTTGGTATAGGGAAAACCATGGCTAACTTGTAGAGGTATCCATATTGGCCCAGGATGCAAGAACAAGTAGCCAAGTTCATAAGAGGATGCATGTTTTTTGTACCAGCAAGCCTAGTAATAGGAAACCAGGGTTGTATCATCACTTACCTGTACCTACTCGTACTTGGGAAAGAATTTTCATGGACTTTGTGGGAGGTTTACCGACAACAAAGAAGGGAGATGACTACCTATTTGTGGTAGTTGAAAGGTTTATCAAGATGTGCATTCTAATGCCATGTGAAAGGACCATTAGTGGACAAGAAGCATCAAACTTGTTCTTTGGACAGCTCTCGGTGCACTTTGGGATACCAAGGAGCATAATTTTAGACTGGGATACAATATTTCTCAGTGCATTCTGGACTACATTGTAGGAGAAGATGGACACAAATTTGAAGAGATCTACAACATTCCATCGACAAAGAGATGGGCTGAAAAAAGTATTCAACAGGAGTTTGGTGCATCTTCTGAGGGGTTACAACAAGAATCATCCAAAGACCTGGGATGAAATCTAGTATATATACAACATTCTTATAACAGAGCAGTCAATACTTCTATGGGAAAGTCCCCATTTGAAACTTGTTTTGGATATTTTCCACCTTCACCTTTGGATATTGCATATGGGCAGCAAGGAGCAGTGAAGGAGAAAATTACAAGAGATGCTTTGAGGGCTAAGAAATTTATAGAGAAGATTAAGTAGATATATCTATAGGTAGAGGAAACAGTACAGAAGGTGCAGGTGAAGTATAAGACCAGGCATGATCGACACAGAACAAAGAAATCATTGAATGTGGGAGATAGAGTATGGCTACAGTTGAACAAGGAGAGGTTGTAGGGGCCTAGTAAGAAAATCAAGGCTCTAAGGTATGGTCCCTTTGAGATACTGGAAAATTGGGTGATAATGCTTATCGACACATTTTACCACCATATATACACATCTACTTAGTTGTAAATGTAGAGAATTTGAAACTCTCTGAGACTTCCATGCTAGATCAAGAGGAGGAAAAAGTCCTACCTTCTGTGGAGAATTTGGCACTAGATGCTCAGATAGAGTTGGTAAAAGATACAATTTTGCAGAAGAGGTCCAAAACTACAAGTTAAGGGAGACAAGACCTTTTGGCAGACTAGGTTGAAGGGACAACTTCCAACCCAAGGTAAATGGTACACCAAAGAGAAGGTGGAGGAAAGATTTCCTCACCTCATTCAGTAAAATATTATTGGGACCAAAAGCCTCCAAAAATGAGAAGGTGTGATATGAATTGGTTCATTATATTTCTTTTCATCTATCTCGGTGCATTTGTAGTAGAAAAAGTGGAGGAATCATCTCATGGGACCATTTTTACCGATGGGACCTATCACCCAGTTTAGTGAAACAGGGTCTGAAACCCTCGAGGAGCATTTTGAGAAATAAAACCACATTTTTTGGTGGTAAAAATTTGTCGCTTAAGTCCCAAAATTTTTCATTCTATTCTACGCATAGAGAGCTTTCCAACAATGCATAAATCATGCCAATCAGACTCTGTATGTAAAAGTTATGGCACTCAGCAATTGACCTTCTTGTTTTCACACCTATAGTTTGGGAGGATACCACGTTAGCCCCCATTATTCATGAAAAAGGGGCTAGCCATGTGCTTTTGATGTAAGAGACGCTAGAAGAGTCTATTTTGTAACTCTAGTTAAGGGTTGATGTAGTCAAACTTAATCACTAGTAGGCTATCAAGATGTGTTATAACCAGGCCACTAAGAGGAAGATGCATTCCATTCTTTCAAGAGCATTTTGTTCCATAGTTAAGCAAAGATAGCTAGGAGAGATGTGAGGTAGAGCACACAGAGAGGATTTGTGTACTATAGTAGCCCACAGGCCATAAACATTACTTCTTTATATTTGCAACCCTATTTCCACACAGAGAAAGAGAGTGAAGTAACTTCACCTTCCAATAGGGTATTCTCCTGAAAGGGTTTCCTAGAGAGAATATCTTGTGTATTATGTGTGCATGAGCTTATTGTTTCATTCTCTACTTTTCTGCTTGATTTAATTTTACATGCATGCACTAATTACAATTAATTTTACAGATCTAGAAAATAAATAAAACTATAATAATGTAGAATATTGTATTTTTAATATAATATTATCAAATCTGTTGTGACGAACTATCCAATGGAATATTAATGAAAGTTTACGGATTAGGTCCACACACATATGAATGAACTCACTCAAGAATATCCTCTGCTCGACTATCTCTGTTGTGAAAGGAAGACTTGGTGTATTTTCCCAAAGCACGCTCCTTTCATGTATCAACTTGCTCAAGCGTACCTTTGGGAACACCGATATTGATTTGTTGAAATATCTTCAAATTCCCATGATGCAAGTGACCCAATATCCTATGCCACAATTTGCCAACATCTTGGTTCTTCACCCTTTCTACTTTAGTTCTCAAATCAACACACTCCTCTACCTCCATCTTATAGAGATTCTTCACCTGAATCCCTATCTTCTTTACTTGACATGTGGCTATGTGTCAAAGGAATGCCTTTCCTTTCAAGAAGATCACATCATAGCCTCTATCCTCAAACATGTCAATGGATAACATGTTCTTCTTTAGCCTGGGCACATACGTAACATTTTTCAAGGTTAGTGGAGCCCCATGCTCCCTCTGAAAAGTAATTGTGCCCAATCCCATGACACTGTAGTTCCCGTTGTCGCCCATCTCAATACACATATAGAGATATTTCTCCTCCAGGTCATTGAATAAATCTTTATCGCTAGTCATGTGGAATGGAGCTAAACTGTCTAAATACCATACACTTCACATCATTGATGACACCATGCATGCAATGAGGGAAAATTCCAATTCGAATTGAGAGGCCAAAGCCTCACCCACCACTCCTCTTGAGGACTTCTTCTTGGACTTCTTGAGTGGACGATTTGTAGCAAAATGGCCCTGCTCATGACAATGAAAGCACTTAACTTTTGTCATGTCTTTCTTCTTACCTCCATGATAAGAATCCGATTTAGAATGGAAATCTTTCCCTTTTCCCTTCTTCGCCTTAATTTCTAAGGCATAGTTCTCTTCATCACCAGTCTTTGATGAAGAGCCATCCCTGGTGTTCCTCCCAATCTGCTCCTACATCAAATCCGACCACATTTGTTCCCAATGTTCTAGCTTCTCCCAACCATTAATAGAGTCCTGATAACTATTCCAACACTTTGGGAGTCCTAGAAGAGCAAGAATCACCATATCATCCTTGGCAACCATGATTCCAACACTTCCAAGTTCATCATGAAATTGAGTGAACTTGGTCAAGCATTTTGGAATTGTCTGGCCTTTATCCATTTTTATTTTTTGAAGTTTGTCCTTCAATGCCAATTCCCTTTAGTTGTTGATGTTCTAATACAAGTCCATTAATGTTTTCCACATACCATATGAAGTTTCTATTCCATGGAGACTCGATAAAATGTGGTCTCGAACTCCCTTAAGGATTATATGCCTCGCCTTCACTGCACACTTCTTCCATTCGGCCAAATTATGTGCATCTGATGTTGTTGGCTTAGTAATTTCTGGATCAATGATTCCTTCAAGCCATTATCCTCTAGAAAAACCTCCATTATATCCCTCCAGGTTATAAAATTAGAGCTGCAAACCATAGAATGCCATATGTCAATCCTAAAGTATGTATTGAAAATTCGAATTTGACTTGTAACCCAAAACTCTAAACTTCAAAACCTCCTTTAGTATACTTTCCTTAGCTCCGATACCATGTAGAAAATCTTGTATATTCACAAGCTCATGCAATTTTCTATAGCACAGGAAAAGAATATGCTTCTACTTTCAACCAGGGGAAGCCAATAGATCGATGAAAACAATATGAGAAAGAAGAAGATAAATCAATGGCACATAACATATGATGTATCTGGGGAAAGCCATTGCTCAAAACCCCTCTATATATATTTCATATATTAGAAATATGAGTGAAGATACAAAACTTGTTCTCACTAGAACAATTCTGCATAAGTATGCTCAACTCTCTCAATTCACTCATATTTAAAGGTAATTCATGCTTCCAAAATTAATCACCCATATTTAAAGGTAATTCATGCTTCCAAAATTGCATAATCCAAACATAGGATAAATATCTGATGCATGCATGATATTTACACTCTAGTAAATAATACAATTGATAGTACATTGTCCCTGCACTCTAGTCTCAACTGGGTATTTCTCATAATTGACATGCATGAGTTTCTGATGAGGGAATATTTAGTTAACTAGGGAATATTCTGGAGCCATGACTTGCTCCCCCAAAGTACTAACTCTATCTCTCTGATAACTTATGCGAGAAGCCAAGGTGAAAATTCATTTTCTTGTACAATGAGGGTGTATATATAATAAATGGGGTGATCCTTCACCTCCCTCTTCACTCTTGGACTACCCTCATGATCTTTTAACTTATCATAACTTTTCTACCTCCTACATGAATTTTCACGTTACATAGATGACTCTTGAACTTCCACTTTACATTACATTTCTCTAATATTGAATTACATATTCCCCAAAATGATGTGGCACATGGTGAATCATGACATGACATGACATGAAACTGATGACATAGATTGCATGATGACATGAAAATGTCAAGCGATTATTTTCTTTTGCTTTCTTTGTGTCTCCTTGAAAAGATGGTGTGTGTTCTTCTTCTTCCTACTCCTTATGACTTGAACATAGGGATTCTTCCACGTGGTTTCGATCTTTCATTATCTGTTATAGTCCGGTGTTCCTTTGTATTCTTTCTTGATGACCATCTTATCTCCTCATCTCCTTAGGTGTCATCTAACATTTCCTCCTTCTCCATCTCCTTATTCATCATCTTTCCATAGAATAATAGCATATCTGCATCTGCAATCCACTCATGACAAGACGACCTCAGCTCGATAAACACCTAGTCTAAGATGTTGCATGATGATCTACCAAATAATATGAAATTGGGTGGTAGGCTAAGAGAGAGGCTCAATGATTGCAAAATTGTACAACTCAGGTAGTCATGGGTGAGGCTTGACCCTGGAGAGTGTGTAATCTGCAATTCAGGCTAGACTAGGTAGGCAGATTGCACAATTTTGGCCAACTTCACAGTTCTGGGAGGCAAAAAAGACCTGGTGATTTTTAAATTGGATATTTCATGAGCTCAAGGGTGGGTCTTGAGCTTAGATACTACGCAATTCACATTTGGGGCCAGGCTGGATGGATACATTGCCTAATTTTAGAGGCCAAGTTTCGGGCTTGAGCACTGAAACTGTGTAGTGCAAATTCCTAGGAGGTAGTAACTAGACATTATTTAGTGTTAAGGGGTAAGGTTGCATCTTGAGCGCTAGAACTATGCAATCCGCAGTTGAGGAAGGTCGGATGAGGCTAAGTTGTTGGGAAATTTCTGGAATTTGGCTAAGTGTGGGATCGATGAAACTAATGTGAACAATGATATGAATTTAGTATGATCACACAATTTGAACACTTTAGGACATAACAACATAGATCATTTAGGACATGTGAACAATGTACTTCCCTCAGTACGACAACTTTGGGGCGGCTTTTCACAAGTGCGACACTGAAGATACACTTTGTAACACCCGTGAAAAAACTTGTGCAACAATGTTTAAAAATTTGGGAATGAGTGCATTGAATGCTTACATGGTATTATCAACTCATTTACACAAACATAACCCCTTAAAACTACAAAAAAAAGTATCATTGTGTGATAGCTACCATGAAAAAAGACGACATTTACTATATGAAGGATAAAGGGGGAATGACACTTGTGATACGCTAGTGACAATGAAAGTAACACATGCCATAGTGAAGATAACATGAAAACAACAATAATTAAAGTGAAATAAATCAAAAGTGATAGTCAAAAGCATGAAAATGAAACTCACAAAAGAGAAGCTGCGCAAAAGCGACAGTTTGGAAAACTCACCAAAATGGAAGTACAAACATAGCCAAAAGTGAGGGACTGTTACTAATAGTGCACACTAACTGTCGACATGGGTTGAACATTGCACTAAGATTATCATGATGGACTATACTATTCTTGTCAAGCTCACATAAAATAATGCATTCATGGACTTGTTGAAAATTGAGCATGTGTCAGAAAGTGACCTCAATCGATCAAGAAGTGACCATGAAATGATCAATCAAAAGATCCATAGTAGGCTCCAAAATTAAATTGTAGGTAAAATTTTGTAGGATGTTTGTTGTAGCGATGACACTTGGCGACACACTGGTAGAACTCTGACTTCTCTGACTTGGTCAACTATTCTATGTTGGGTCTTGGTTCTTTAGGTAGTATTGATTCATTGTACGGATCACTTTTTCCTCCCCACTTACATCGTGAATAAACATGGTCCCCTTGGTGCCTTCTCATTTAAACAAAAACATAATATCAATGATCACACAATGTTTCAAATTAGGAAAGGGTAATGAATTTGATGAGCTTTAGATTTTCAGAGTATAATGTTTCATCTCTGGTGTGGCACCACTACCAAGAGGCCTAGTAAGTACCACAGTAGAGTCACTACAAGAACACAAAAATTTCCCCACTGCGAGCGAGCCTAGATAGTAGCTCGATGGAGTTTCTTGCTTCACCTCTCTATGTAGGAATCATTTCTCTTCTTTCTCCTTTATTTACATATTTAAAGAGGAATGTGTAGAGGCACTTATTCATTTTATGGGTAGAAGATGGATCCCGACTTATTGAGAATAGGAGAGGTTGTTCCTTTAGAGAAGCATATAAAGACCTCTTATTTAGGTTTGCTCATTTCTATTTTCCCCTTGCACTTCTCTAATTGATTTGATAAGCCTCACAACATTGAAACATAAAAACCCATGTGTAGGCATGAGGATTCCAGAATAAACATGGAGATCATGGTTTGACATGAGGAATTCCTGATGCAAGAATCATATTTTCCATCAGAACACCATTGACCAAAAGGTGTGACCAAGACATGGAAGAATGACAAAGAGTTAGTCAAATGTTTCAGTGTTACAAAGTCCTTCTCTATTTTTCCACCATGTCTTTCGAGCCCAAATAGTACACCTTTCATGCAAATTTTTTGTCGAAAGAAAAAAAGGAAAATACATGACATAACAAGAAAGAAAAATCAAAAGGGAGGTTAAACCAAACATGATGCAAGGCCAAAGTAAGAGAAAATAAACACTAAGAAGAACAAGTGGAGGATGAGTGCAAGACAAAGAAAACTCGAATGCAACTAGTCCTACTCCTAATCTAAACAACTAGAAGGTTAGGGTAATGTATAATGAAATTTCCAATGAAGCCACCATAGTTGTTCCTGACCTTCATCCAAAAAGATAAGAACAATTAAAACATATATAATGTAATGTGCAACATAAAATATAAGAACTTGAATAACTTTCACAAAAATGTGAAGGTCTTTCCTATCAGCAAAAGAATAATCCATAGCCACTTCTTCTAACCAGTTTACATTCTTATCTTGTCGATGAGAACCATCATTCAACAAACCTCAAAAGCTTCTTATGAATTTGTCTCCATCTACACTGAACTCCGTAGCAAGCATGAGGAAAGATCAAGACTTTTTATTTGCGATAGAGATTGCTAGGTAAGATTGTTCTAACCATTCAACAATTGGATCATAAAATTCATGATAATCCTCTTGAAAACCCTGAAATATTTGAAAAGATGAATTTTCAATTAGAGGCACAGGATTAGAATGAGAATCTTGTGAGAAGAAATAGATCTTATCAGATTTAGTAGGTGTCCAAAGATAGTGAGGACTTGACATAAGCATTAGCAAATGTGGAAGTGCCTCAACTATTTGACAAGTACTAGAATAATGCAATGTTAAGCCATAAATATTGAAAGGTGTAAAATAATTGTCATTGGACATCTTGATGGGAAAATAGAAAATTGAATGACAGTCATCAGAGATAGAATCACGATTAGATGGGATAATTAAAGCATTAGATTCCTAGTTTGTAATTAAAAAAGATAGATCAATTTGAATAGCTCTATGAATTCGCTAGGGAATAGAACCAACTTCCTCACATGCCAAATGTGACAGACCATTTTCTTGTAACTAGTGACAAGCTATGAAAGTTTCGTAATCATCAAAATAATTTAAAAGGAAATTCAACACAACAAACACTTGAGACCAGTCAAGATATAGTGAACAAAGAAGAATTTGATATGTGCAATAAATTGTGCATTCATTACCACTCAAGAGGATTTTAGGTGCGGTGAAGGGAAAAATTTTCAATATAAAATTCGCAAGAAAAACTAGGAGATGACTATTAAGAAATGAATCTGATAGGCATGATTCCTTCGACCAAACATAGTCTTTGAAATGATCAAATTCGCAATTCCATGACTTTATGAGAGATACCCATTCCAAACCCAATCTTTATGCAATACATTTGCATGAATATGGATTAACTCAAGAAGATTCTTGAATCTGATCAGAAACCAAATGTCGAAAGCTTGAAATATCACATCTAAAATACCAAACATCTTTCAGAAATAGATTTACATCGAGTGAAACTATTATGAAACCAGCTCAAGCAAAAGATAGAAAAGATAGATGAACGCCTTAGAATTCATCCTCTTCGAGGGGGCAACCTCCTTTATATTACATAAATGAACAATTCTTGGATGATTCAAATGATAAAACCTCCTTTCTATATATAGGAGTCTAAGGAGTCACAGTATAACCCATCCGACCTAACAATAATTAACATAAAGCCAAAAAAATAACAATAGAGGGATTCTATGGGGCACAGTAATAACAATATGGGAACAATAGGGGCACAACAATATTAACAAGGGGTACAACTACAATAGTAATGGGGTAATCACTAGTATTATAGGGACCCAACATAATATATATAATCTTTTTTTTACTAAAGCAAGAGTAGTTCCTTCTAATTCATTAACTCGAGAAAAAATTAGAGAATATACATAAACCCTGAACTGCAAGAGGAGACAGGGAAACAAAGGGAAAGATGCCTAAGAAAATCATCTCTCTGCTACAAAAAACAAATTCATTCATTATGTGCTTTAGGAACAACCATTCACCCGAAAAGTCTTATCTATGGCAAAGAACCAACCACATTGCACAAGCGAAAAGCGCGACCATACATAGGGCCCAACTAAAAAAGTACCAACAGATTCAATGGTTCCTACCACCCGATGAAATCCGACGACACCCCAATGTATCGCACCACCAAACTTGTGCGAATCTTAGCTCGTGATGGAGGGTGGTTTCCACTCCACTTGCTGGCCATGTGGAAGAAGCCTAATGGTATCGCTCCCGATAGAACCAAAACCACTTTTAAAATGAAGGTGGTGCAATCGCAAATGAAACCGCCCACTCGACCAAAACCACGGGCCCCACCAAACTACACGATTGATCCTGAGCATTGATTGACCAAACACCATCGGATGGTTGAGCAGAGAATTGCACGTTCGAGGTCATCGACCTTTAGAGCACAGGGAGAGTGGATTTTGGACTGGTCCCTTCACCACGTGGCATGATTTCTATGGTGTCGCTTCAAAAAGTCTAAACTCACCTTTGACAGAAAAGTGGTGTGATCGGTACGAAAGCACCCAGAGGTGGTTTTGACTTCATGTCACTGAAAATTGGGATGATGCAGACGTTTCTATTGCCGCTTTCTTCTGTCCCGGAAGATCTGATTCTCGTCACTGCGAATAGACCTGATTGTGGTCCACTTTACCTCTTGCCTTGTCTTACCTTTCGTTGAGCACCTTATAGTCCCACTTGGTATATCCCTCTGACCACTGACCATTACTGCTTCTGCTCAGTCATTTTGCCTCTGTATTCTTCTTTATCCTCCTCCGCCTGGTTGTAGGAGAGTTTTTTCAAGTTACTCTGAGTCATTGTATTCCACTTTCTTGAGATTGCATTGTCCTTGCTACTAACACCTTGGTTGGCTAGAATGTCAGCCAATTTGTTGGCCTTTCTCTTAACATGAATAAATATAAGAGTATGAAGTTCCTATAGATGCACTTGAATTCTATGAAGAACTCTAGTCAACCTCCAATGTTTTGTGACTTTTTATGACCCTGTTCCATTACTGATTCTCTTGGCAGCGTTTATGACTAACTCTGAATTCACTTCTATTATGACATTTTGTCACTTACTCTGAATCAAAAATTCTAAGAATTGTTCCAAAGCCATTAGTTATGCCATGTTGTTGGTGGCCTTTCCTAAGTGACCATGGAAGAGGGAGAGTATGCTACCTGTGTCATCCGTTAGAACGCCTCCAAAACCAACATCCCCTGGGTTGCCTTTGGATGCTCCATCAATGTTATACTTTAGAAAACCTTCAAGGGGGCATGCTAGAAATCCTCCACCTTTTCTCTCATGCATGCTTTCCTGTATAGACCTTCAGGAATAAGCCCCTGCATGTCTAACAACACGAGGATTCTCAACTCTGCAACTAAGGGAGGATTATTGCGGAGATTCCTAACCGTGGGGCTCACTGTCTCCTTTAGTTGTTTTACAATCTGCTCCACTAGGCTGAGTGAGGTAGACTTAACCTCTTTGAATATTCTTTTGTTCCTTTCCTTCCACGCATTCCAAATAATGAAACTCGGCACAAGATTCCAGGAAGAGTTGAGAATTTCATTATCTAAAAAATTATTCCTCCACTTGTTTAGAGTGTTGGCAATACTTTCTTTGTCTCAATCATACTGTTTGAAGATGTTGGTGAAAAATTCCCATCTTGCGTTGGTCAAACTATAGCTGTTGAGAAGATGCTCTAAAGTCTCCTCTTGGGTTTCACAGAGTTGGCACCTGTAGGTTCCCAACATGCCCCTTTTTTAAGGTTGTCCCAGGTTAAAATTTTCCTGTAGTGAACTAAACACATAAAAAGTTTGATTTTCATCGAGCCTTTGTGCTTCCAAAGCTTCTACCAAGTTTTATTAGGAGCTTGGGGTTCCAAATCAAGGAGAAAACCTTTAGCTTCCTTGATATTAAAGTTTCCTTCTCTGTTGCTACCCCATCTTAGTTGGTCCTGCCCTTCCATTACTAAAATTATTTATTGTTATAGCAGTCTCTTGAGGGACTCTGCTTTATGGTGAGGGTTTTATTCCCTCTGTCCACTATATTTTTCTAAATTCTCCATTTTCCCACATGTGTGGATTCTCCGAGAAGTCTTTCACCTTTACTTGAAGCCTAAAAATTATTCCTTCAGTAGATTAGGTTCTTCCTGCCATTTTTCCTCCCAAAAAAGTGTCAGATCACCATCTCTGATTTCCCAGAAACTGTTTTCTTAAACTACTTCTCTATTCTCCCAAGCCTTGTTCCATATGGGGGAGCCTTTCACTATCCCAACCATACGTATGATTTCAGAATCTAGCTAGGCATTAACATATTTTTCCTTCGAGATGCTTTCCGATTGAGCTTTATGATCCTTAACCCACCTCCACCAAAGCTTGCCTCCAAAGTGCCTTGGTGAGAATCTCAGGATTGTCCAGACCCAAGCCTCCTTGGTTCTTAGGTTTGCAGATCTTTTCCCAAGAGACTAGAGCCCATTTTTTCCTTGTTTCTTCTTTGCCCCAGAGAAGATCTTGTTGAATATTCTGAAATTGTTGTAAGAATCCTCTAAGTGAGCAACCTAATATTTTTGAAGAACTCAATGCATAGGAAGAGCCCATATCATTTATCCAATAAATGGTTGAAAACAAGAAGAATGAGTTCTTTCCCATCTTGGAAACCAATGGGGAGGCGAATAATGAAGAATATTAGCCCCACATCCCTCCCACACTTCCATGCTTTAGCCTATGAGGACCTTGACCTATGACTATAACTTAGATTAATATAAGATGAATTTGTTTCCCTCCATGCTTAAGGATGCAGCCTTGCTCTAGTTTATCAGTCTACATTTTATTAAATCATATGAAAGTATTTCTCTATCTTGAAATGGATAGTCGAAAAAACAATGTAGACACAGGAGAGAGAAGGTAGATAAGCTAATCAATTTGATGAATCACAATGGGGCTAATCTTTTGAACGCTAAATCACAAAGAGAGAAGAAACTGTGCCAATTTAAATAGAATATTTAGAAATTAGTTGCTAAAAACTGGTAAGGAAACTAACAATTTTAAGGTCGAAAATTGCATGGGAAAAAAAAATTGAAATCTACACAAAAGTGGAAAAAACAGTTATTTCCTTCACCCATGGAGATAACAAAATCAAAAGGTTTTATTATCTATGGACACTTATCCAATTTTTTGAAGCATAAATTGGTGATTGTTTCAATTCTATGTAACCTTCTACAACTCCTACAAGTAAACAGGAAGAAGTGTCAAGCTTATCCTATTTAACATTATTCAAATATTTAGGGTGAATCCTGATAGAATAAAAAATAAAAAACAGTAAATGGACAGCTCACATGCTTTGCACTTGAATGGACATATCCTCCCTAGTTGAGAGGGAGAGATAAACACAACATTTTGTCTTCACTTGGGAAGAAAGAGTGGAAGAGTGGGTAATCAGCTAGTATATGATGCTCTTTGAGGATGTGTCTCAAATACCTTGGAATGATTGTCCAATACTATTTGAAGATTTGGAGAAATAGATGATTCCAATGTGGAAAGATTTAGCGAATATAATTGTGCAATTACACCTTTTTTTTCCTTTTTTAGAAGCTTTGTCATACCATTAGAGCTTATTATCTTTCCCCATTTCCCTGCAATACCCCATAATACAACTTCGTTTCCTTCCATAGAAAATTTCATGAAAATTTCTTGAAAATTAAAAGCTATTGTACCCAAGGATTGTAGCCATTGGACTCCTAATACAACATCAGTACCTCCCATTGGAATGGAGAGCATTGGGCTAGTCAATACATATTCTCCCATGGATAGCTTGATATTATGGCACTTTCCAGAGCAATTTATTGTTCCTCCATTTGCAACCATCACTTGACACTTTGGTGCTGGATATAAGAAGCAATTCAAATCTTTTGCTACCTTACAATGAATAAAATTGTGAGTACTTCCTGAATCAATCAACA
>APFE030067521.1:3865-19676 GCA_000404065.3 Pinus taeda | reverse complement strand
TTCTTTTGACCTTTCTTGCTCCTTTTCTTCCTCCTCTTCACAATCTATGTAGAATAATTTCTTCTCAGCACACTTATGGCCTTTAGTGTATTTGATATCACAACTGTAACAAAGCCATTTTGCTCTTTTTTCTTCCAATTGTTGTGGTGTCAACCTTATAGGTTGTGGAAGACTAGCGACAACAACACTTCCATCTTTATAGATGTGAGTGGTATGCTTCCTTGTTTCCATAATTTTTCTTTCCATTTTTCTTGCTAATGTGAATGCCTTCTCTAATGAATCAGTTTCCTAAAGGAGAACATCATGTTGGATATTATCCTTTAAAAACCCTATGAACAAATCAATCCTATTCTCCTCTGGAATATCTTTTGCCCTGATGTTCAATTTTTGGAACTCCTCAATGTCCTCCATTATTGGACCCTTTTGTTTGAGACTTATCAATTGGCTAAAAAAAGTGTTGCTTTTTGTATCCTCATAATGTGCCATCAATTCTTCCGTAAAAATTTCCCAAGTGATAAATTGTTTACGAGAGCAAAGCCATTGATACAATACAAACTGATTTGGTTCCAAATATAAAGTTACCATACGTACCTTTTGTGTCTTTTGCACATTATTGAGATCGAAAAATTACTCCATCTATAATGTCCATGTTGCGGGATCCTTGCCATCAAACTTCCTCATATCGATTTTTGGAATATGGTGGGTCTTCGATCCAACGTTAGAGTCTATGGAATCATGATGAACGTTTCTTTTGTTCTCATCATGAGTTTCCTTAACTACCCTTTCACCCTTAGTGACCCTTTCTTGTAGCAACTTATTCATATTTATCTTCAATACTTCCATGTTTGTCTTCAAATCTATCTTCAAATCATCCATCTTAGCTTCCACATCATACATCTTAGCTTTTACACCTTTCTTTAAACAGTCCATCTTAGATTTTGTTCCTTTTTGTGCAAGTGACACTTGTTGCACTTGGTCTCGTAATTTTGATATATCATATTGCATTTTTTCCTCTTCTTCATGAGTCATGCTAGAGCTTTCAGGTTGCCTACTAGGTGTTTCCATTTTCTTCTTTGGGGCATCAATTACTGATAATAATGCTTCACTATGCACTTTGAATTCCTTCAAAATAATTTGTCAAACCAAGCTTAAGGAAACATTTAAAAAAATATCACATTGTTTTTCACTTTGTAGGAGCTCGATATTTCCTCTGATGTATCTCTATAATTTCAGATCATCCAGTTCTGAAATTGTGACGTATGGTAGCCATCTATGTCCTCTTTCCAATGCTACCAGTCTGACCCCAATTAGATTCTCCAATGAAGAGTTATGCCAAATCTCCCACAATGACCTCATTATAGACTAATTCAGTAGAGCAAACTTGTATGACATGCCACGTGTCCGTGTTTTGAGCTTTAGCTCTAAAAAATATATAAAATAAACTACTATCCATCCTCTTTCTGTACCGTCTTACGAAATTTCAATTTGATGCTCAGAGAGAAAGTTATGACGATTTTCCCCAGGTCACCGGTTTTGAATGTAATTCAGGATTCTGCGAAAAGACGAACTTCCTCAGTTCATATCTCCGAAAATATAGCATGAAAAGCTCTAAAATTCAGAACTTAGATTCCACGCGATGTCTTGTCAAATGGGTTTTTTTTTGGCTTTTGAAACACTACAGAGAAAAAAGTTATAGTGAAAATTCCACGATGACCTGTTTGGAGCAACGTAACCAAAAATCCAAAGCTCTCATACCAAATGTTATGAAACCAGCACAAGAAAAGATAGAAAAGATAGATCAACACCTTAGAATTCAGCCTCTTCGAGGGGGCAACCTCCTTTACATTACATAAATGAACAATTCTTGGATGATTCAAATGATAAAACCTCCTTACTATATATAGGAGTCTAAGGAGTCACAATATAACCTAGCCGACCTAACAATAATAATATAAAGCCACAAAAATAGCAATTGAGGGATTCTATGGGCACAGTAATAACAATATGGGGACAATAGGGGAACAAAAATATTAATAAGGGGTACAACTACAATAGCAATGGGGTAATCACTAGTATTATAGGGACCCAACATAATATATCTAATATTTTTTTTTGCTAAAGCAAGAGTACTTCTTTCTAGTTCATTAACTCGAGAAAAAATTACAGAATATACATAAACCTTAAATTCCAAGAGGATACAGGGAAACAAAGGGAAAGATGCCAAAGAAAAGCATCTCTCCGCTGCAAACAACAAATTCATTCGTTATGTACATTAGGAAGAACCATTCACCCCGATAGCTTTATCTATGGCAAACAACCAACCACGTTGCACAAGCGAAAGGCACGACCATATGTAGGGCCCCACTAAAAAGGTACCAACAGATTGAATGGTTCCTACCACCCCACGAAATCCGACGACACCTCAACGTATCGCACCAGTAAACTTGTGAGAAACTTACTGCGCGATGGAGGGTGGTTTCCACTCCACTCGCTGGCCACGTGGCAAAAGCCTAATGGTATCGCTCCCGATAGAACCAAAACCACTTTTAAAATGAAGCTGGTGCGATCGCAAATGAAACTTCCCACTCAACCAAAACCACGGGCCCCACCAAACTGCACGATGGATCCTGAGCATTGATTGACCAGGCACCATCGGATGGCTGAGCAGAGAATTGCACGGTCGAGGTCATCGACCTTTAGAGCACAGGGAGATTGGATTTTGGACTGGTCCCTCCACCACGTGGCATGATTTCTGTGGTGTCGCTACAAAAAGTCTAAACTCACCTTTGACAGAAAAATGGTGCGATCACTACGAAAGCACCCAGAGGTGGTTTCGACTTCATGTCACTGAAAAATTAGGATGATGCAGATGTTTCTATTGCCACTTTCTTCTATCCTAGAAGCTGTGATTCCCGTCACTGCGAATAGACCTGATTGTGGTCCACTTTACCTCTTGCCTTGTCTTACCTTTCATTGAGAACCTTATAGTCCCACTTGGTATAGCCCTCCGTCCGCTGACCATTACTACTTGTGCTTAGTCATTTTCCGCCTAGTTGTACCAGAGTTTTTTCAAGTTACTTTGCGTCATTGTATTCCACTTTCTTGAGATTGCATTGTCCTTGCTACTGACACCTTGGTTGGCTAGAATGTCAGCCAATTTGTTGGCCTCTCTCTTAACCTGAATAAATCTAAGAGTATGAAGTTCCTGTAGATGCACTTGAATTCTCTTAAGAACTCTCGTTAACCTCTAGTGTTTTGTGACTTTTTCCGGCCCTCTTCAATTACTGATTCTCTTGGCAACGTTTATGACTAACTCTGAATTCACTTCTATTATGACGTTTTGGCACTTACTCTGAATCAAAAATTCTAAGCATTGTTCCAAAGCCATTAGTTATGCCATGTTGTTGGTGGCCTTTCCTAAGTGACCATGGAAGAGGGAGAGTATGCTACCTGTGTCATCCCTTAGAACTCCTCTAAAACCAACATCCCCTGGGTTGCCTTTGGAAGCTCCATCAATGTTATACTTTAAAAAACCTTCAGGGGGGCATGCCACAAATCCTCCACCTTTTCTCTCATGCTTGCTTTCATGTCTAGACCTTGAGGAATAAACCCCTTCATGTCTAACAACACGAGGATTCTCAACTCTGCAATTGAGGGAGGATTATTGGGGAGATTCCTAACCATGGTGCTTATTGTATCCTTTAGTTGTTTTACAATCATCTCCACTAAGCTGAGTGAGGCAGACTTAACATCTTTGAATATTCTTTTGTTCCTTTCCTTCCACACATTCAAAATAATGAAACTCGACACAAGATTCCAGGCAGATTTGATAATTTCATTATCTAAAAAATTATTCCTCCAGTTGTTTAGAGTGTTGGAAATACTTTCTTTGTCTCAATCAGACTCTTTGAAGATTTTGGTGAAAAATTCCCATCTCCTGTTGGTCAAACTATAGCTATTGAGAAGATGCTCTAAAGTCTCCTCTTGGGTTTCACACAGTTGACACCTGTAGGGTCCCAACATGCCCCTTTTTTTAAGGTTGTCCCAGGTTAAAATTTTCTTTCGGTGAACTAAACACATAAAAAGTTTGATTTTCATCCAGCCTTTTTGCTTCCAAAGCTTCTACCAAGTTTTATTAGGAGCTTGCGGTTCCAAATCAAGGAGAAAACCTTTAGCTTCCTTGATATTAAAGTTTCCTTCTTTGTTGCTACCCCATCTTAGTTGGTCCTGCCCTTCCATTACTAAAAGTATTCATTGTTTTAGCAGTCTCTTGAGGGACTCTGCTTTACTGTTGAGGGTTTTATCCCCTTTATCCACTATATTTTTCCAAATTCTCCATTTTCCCACATCTGTGGATTCTCCAAGAAGTCTCTCACCTTTACTAAACCTTGATTGTCAGTCTCCTACATGAAGCCTAAAAATTCTTCGTTCAGTAGATTAGGTTCTTCCTGCCATTTGTCCTCCCAAAAAAGTGCCAGATCACCCTCTCTGATTTCCCAAAAATTGTTTTTTTAACTACTTCTCTATCCTCCGAGGCCTTGTTCCATATGGGGGAGCCTTTCACTGTCCCAACCATATGTATGATTTCAGAATCCAGCCAGGCATTAGCATATTTTTCATTCCAGATGCTTTCCCATTGAGCTTTATGATCCTTAACCCACCTCCACCAAAGCTTGCCTCCAAAGAGCCTTGGTGATAATATCATGATTGTCCAAACCCAAGCATCCTTGGTTCTTGGGTTTGCAGATATTTTCCCAATAGACTAGAGCACATTTTTTCCTTATTTCCTCTTTGCCCCAGAGAAGATTTGTTGAATATTCTAAAATTTTGTAAGAATCCTCTAAGTGAGCAACCTAAGATTTTTGAAGAACTCAATGCATAGGAAGAGCCCATATCATTTATCCAATAAATGGTTGAAAACAAGAAGAATGAGTTCTTTCCCATCTAAGAACCAATGGGCAGGCAAAGAATGAAGAATATTAGCCCCACATCCCTCCCACACTTCCATGCCTTAGCCTATGGGGACCTTGACCTATGACTATAACTTAGATTAATATAAGATGAATTTGTTTCCCTCCATGCTTAAGGATGCAGCCTTGCTCTAGTTTATCAGTCTACATTTTATTAAATCATATGAAAGTATTTTTTTATCTTGAAATCGATAGTCAAAAAAATAATGTAGACGGAGGAGAGAGAAGGTAGATAGGCTAACCAATTTGATGAATCACAATGGGGCTAATCTTTTGAATGCTAAATCACAAAGAGAGAAGAAATTGTGCCAATTTAAATAGAATATTTAGAAATTAGTTGGTAAAAAAAGGTAAGGAAATTAACAATTTTAAGGTCGAAAATTGCATGGAAAAAAACAACTGAAATCTACACAAAAGTGGAAAAAACAGTTTTTTCCTTCACCCATGGAGATAACCAAATCAAAAGGTTTTATTATCTATGGACGCTTATCCATTTTTTTGAAAGCATAAATTGGTGCTTGTTTCAAGTCTATGTAACCTTCTACAACTCCTACAAGTAAATAGGAAGAAGTGTCAAGCTTATCCTATTTAACATTATTCAAATATTTAGGGTGAATCGTGATAGAATAAAAAATAAAAAACAGTAAATGGACAGCTCGCATGCTTTGCACCCGAGTGGACATATCCTCCCTAGTTGAGAGGGAGAGATAAACACAACATTTTGTCTTCACTTGGGAAGAAAGAGTGGAAGAGTGGGTAATCAACTAGTATATGGTGCTCTTTGAGGATGTGTAGGGAAAACAAGATAAGAGTAGGCAGGTGGAGTCATATTCTTTGAGGTTGGGAACCCAAGATAAGAATACTCCTAGAATGTCATATTCACTGAACACACGGGTGGCTATGAAAGATAATGTTGAAGGTGTATATAATCATTGGTCTCCGCAACATTGTGCTGTGAGAGATAGATTTGTTAGTCAAGGCCTTGGTATGTGACAATGTTGGTTATAATGATGTTATATAGATGGATTAATAGTCAGAACATTCTTATGAGATCTCTTTACCGTTGAGAATAACCATGTATAATTTAATGAATACCTCCCTAGTTAAGAGTATTTTTGAAGAAAATGTAGCTAGGTTTAGTTCATTGGCTTGTAATTATAATAATATGTAAGAAATGAAACAAATGAATTATTATTACTTGTGTCATAGGTTTCATGAGAAAGATGTGCTTACCATAGGTCAAAGACCTCTTCCTGATGTCCTTATGATTTATTATCTTAACATAAGTATTATAGAAGACATGAAGTGAAAAATCTACACCCCAAGAATCACTATTCCCCTTGCAAGTCACCGAAAATAAGAAAATAAGACAATGTCTTCGATATATGAAACACATCCATTGAGCTCAAAGGTTTTCATGTCTCATTTCATATATCATATATACATAATGACCATATTAGTATATATTTAACAAAATATAAATAATAATATACATATATATCAATAATACATAATATATATATATACTATATATATGGTATAATATATAATATATAATTAATATATAATGTTAGGGATATATATAATATATAATATCCTATTAATATAATATAAGAAGTATAAGGAGTATTATATGTTATACATGATATAAGGGAGGATATGTTATTATCCATATATCTAATATTAGGACTATATATGTATATCATATTAGCTACATATACTCTAACATATACTTTAGAACTAAATTATTAATTATATTAGTATGGTTCCTCCTAACTAACTTCAATGTGTTGTAAAGGTTAGTTTGCATTCAATTCTTTAAGTATGTCACAAACTAACTCTAGATAACTTGTCTAACCTTTCTCCTTCTAGGTTCTTCTAAAACATTTTGCCTCTTGCCTCTCAATAGGGTTTCATTCATCTTGTTGGTATTTGTTCTATTTGGGCTTATCTTAGCACTTTACTTATGCATACATGAATTATAGTGATTATTTGAGTTATGGCCACAAGTATAAGTCCCCTCATGGTAATGTTAAATGGTTTATCAATGACAAGTTGGTTATTTATATATTTTATTGAGCTCATAATCTCCACCATTATGATTAATGTACAATTAATAGGTACATTGATGCAGGCCACAACCCGCAAAACCCAAAATCTTTAAACTCTCTCTATGCATATAACCATGCATTGCAATCATTCCCATACTAAGATTCCAATCTTGAATTCATACTCAGCCTTCATTTAAGTTAATTTAATTGAAATGCCTCTTTCCAAACGCGGCCAAACATTGTAGTGCTCCCCTCGAAACAGGTTCATGCCCGGGCAACAATCCAATAATCTTTCATTATTGTAATTAAACCAACATAAGTAATAGCAACACTTTCTCTGCCGCAAATAGCTATGAAACAACAACGTAGCACTCTTTTACACATATACTACCTCTGAATTAAACCAAAGAAAGCAAGGAAATTAATATGTGGAAAGGTCCACAACTTCAATAGCTGGAAAATACGCTAATATTCACCCTGTTCGTATGCTTCTTTGAGCAGCGTTCTCCTAAGCATCCTTCCATTACACCTTTGGCAGCTTTCAATATAACACTTGCAAAAGTAATGTTGGTTCTATCCTCGGTGCAAACAGAGTATTCGTCTGCTTTGGATCCTTCAATCAACAATTAAATACCAACAGAAGTTTTAAACTGGCCCAATTTAATATAGTTGTGCCCATACCTTGAGACAATCGTCGTCAAGCTAGACACTAATTCAAAGGATGAATTATCATATAATTCCATGGTCTCCAAACAGATGGTGCTAAGTTCCTTGAAGGTAAGTATTACATAGTTTAGCTCTTATGAATATGAAATTCATATAATAAGCACAAAGCCCTTCGATGGTGCAGTATTGAAGACCTGTATTATAATGCCTCACGTCCATAGCTTCCTTTAATTAATATCACCATTATTCTACGCAAAACAGAGTTTTCCCATTTGACTATAATGAAATAAGATTACGGTGGCGATAGAAATATGTGTTCAAAAAAAAGAAACGTACCCCTCCACGCTATCAATTCACAGGGTAATAGATCATTCAACGCATCAATACACATCCAAATAAAATATTGAATACACGTACCAATTAACCAAGAAATCGATCATTCATGGGAGTGCTAAGAGGAAATATAATCGTGATACTTCTGGCATCGCTCCCCTCTCCCCCCTTTCGCCAGTAGGCTTATATACATATATATAAAACTCGGATTGGATTACTAACCCCATACTTTCCCTAAATCGCTCCAATAAAAACTATAACTCTACATGCAATGCATACAAAAGTCTCTTAGGCTTTATTCCATCATTTCCTGTTTTAAAAACAAGAACAGTCTCCTTATCCCTTAATGGTCCACATTCATTGCTTTTACGAATAAAAGCTCTCCTTAGTTTCTCTGTTCCCATTTATTTACTTTGGAAACATCTAATTAATCACACTTAAAGGCCTAAATATTAAACTCACTTGTAACTTAGGGAAATAATTCTAGAAATGCTTGACCCCCTATGTCTATTATTTACGATAATTTCTCTTGGGCTGAATGCTCCCGCATCAGAATCCCAAGGTAGAAAAATTTCATGATCTCCTGATCATGTGTTCAGATCTATGTTTGCCTTGATCCCATATCTTCTGTTGCAACTTTCCATTGGCCGCTGCTTCTGTCTGTTGTTCTTCTCCAGGTCTCCACACTTTATGCTGCCTTTCTCCATTAGCTACACTCTCGCAATCTTCTGTTGTCTTCCCTGCTTCTCCTTTGTTTCACTGCTAGTGGTCTATTCCGGAATTCTTCATCATCATCCACCTCATCATTTCAATTTCTTTGTCTAACATATTTTCTCCAGCATCTTCAATAAGACCTCTACTCACAAAACAATTGTTAGAAAAAAAAACATAAGGCATTAGTGCCTCTTCTGCTGCTATCATAAATGTCGCCCCACATGTTGCTCTAGCTGTCACTATGGATATTGCTGCCTCCCAAACTTCCTGTCCCTCTACAACATTCCTTTGCTCATCATCTACAATTTCATCTGCAACTTTTTCCTCTGGTTCAGATGTCTCCTCAACTTTCTCTGTCACCACATCACTATGTTGATTTGCATTCACCATGAGACTCTCAGCTAGTCTCACTTTTCTACCATCTTCTGCTTCATGAAAAACTCTCTTCCCTTGCTTCTTCAGCAAATTATCCTGCACCTAAGTCCTCTGTGTCTCCAAGTCTCTTCTCTGGAGATCTAGTTTTCTATACAATTGAACAACTTCCTTAGGAGTAGAACTTGGAAACTTCACACGATTTTCCATATCTTCATCATCAGCTCGTCCTTCTTTCTCTGCATCAATATCCTGATTAGATTTATTCCTCTGCATCTCCTTCGAAGATCTTGTTATCTCATCATCGATCTGAACAGCCTTTAGATTCAACTCTTCTTGAACAAATTCTAAAGCTTGTTCATCTCCCTGTTCTGTACCTGCAAACATGCACAACTCATTAGTTTTTAAATCCCAAGACTTTTCAGTCTTGACTCATTCCTCCATTATTTCACCAATGGAAACCTCCTCTTCCAACTAAACCGCTCTGGGTTCTTCCCGTCTCAACTGTACATCCATCATCATCTCAAGCTTCCTCAGCTCCCCTGTTAATTGCATGCTTATCTGTAAATCTCTTTTCTGCTGTAGCCTCTCCCACTTGACTCTCTTCCTCATGAGTAAATCATGTCTCTCTTCTTTCACATTTTCCCGTAACAACTCCATCAATAGCTCAAGATGAACTGCTATCTCAGCTTTCTCTTTCTCATACTCTTCGTGAGTTAACTGCTCTCTTATGCCATTCGCCTTAGCATATTTCTTCTCTTTTCTACTGTGGCCTCTTTCTGAACCTTTGCTCTCTCCTTTATGACTTTAAGTGGTCATCTCCTTCGCCATGAGTTCCTCAGCTATGAGTTGCATGAAGCCTCTACCACAGAAAACTCTCTTGTTGCTACTTACCTCACCAATCCTTCCCTCCCGATATGGTCTTTTGGTAATCATTGTTCCTCTGCTGGAACCTTTCGAGCATCCTCTACTGCTCCTGTAGGATTCTCTCATCTGAAACTTTATTTAACCTCTGTTGAATCTTTAGGTTCTGCCACATTCACTTAGAATCCCTTGCTAGACTCCTTTATTACTGCACTCTAGCTGTGATCTACTTCTTCCTGCTGAGGTTTCTTCACTATGCCTTTAAGATCTTGCAATATCTTGTTTCACTTCCTCAACTGCACTGCATCTCTCTCCTATAATATTCATAATTTCCAAAATCTAACATTAATTCATCACATGCAATTAACTTAACTTAAAAAAAGCCTTGAACCTTTAAAAAGATGTATTCGTGCTCTAATACCACCTGATGCAGGCCAGAACCCACAAAACCCAAAATCTTTAAACTCTGTCTATGCATATAACCATGCATTGCAATCATTGCCATACTAAGATTCCAATCTTGAATTCATACTGAGCCTTCATTTAAGTTAGTTTAATTCAAATGTGCCTTTCCAAACATAGCCATACATTTCAGTGCTCCCCTCAAAACAGATTCATGCGCGGGCAGTAATCCAATAAAGTTTCATTATTATAATTAAACCATCATAAGTAATAGCAGCACTTTCTCTGCCGCAAACAGCTATGAAACAACAACGCAACACTCTTTTACACATATACTACCCGTGAATTCGACCAAAAAAAGCAAGGAAATTAACATGTGGAAATGTCCACGGCTTCAATAGCTGGAAAATACACTAATATTCACCCTGTCTGTATGCTTCTTTGAGCAGCGTTCTGCTAAGCATCCTTCCATTACACCTTTGGGAGCTTTCAATATAACACTTGCAAAAGTAATGTTGGTTCTGTCATGAGCGCAAACAGAGTATTCCTCTGCTTTGGATCCTTCAATGAACAATTAAATACAAACAAAAGTTTTAAACTGGCCCAATTTAATATAGTTGCGCCCATACCTTGAGACAATCGTCATCAAGCCGAACACTAATTCAAAGGATGAATTATCATATAATTCCGTGGTCTTCAAACGCACGGCGCATTGACCACTAGAAGTGAGGTTCCTTGAAGCTGAGCATTACATAGTTTAGCTCTTATAACTCTGAAATTCATATAATAAGTGCAAAGCCCTTCGATGGCACAGTATTGAAGACCTGTATTATAATGCCTCACTTCCATAGCTTCCTTTAATTAATATCACCATGATTCTATGAAAAACAAAGTTTTCCCATTTGACTGTAATGAAATAAGATTACGGTGGCGATAGCACTATGTGTTCAAACAAAATAAATGAACCCCTCCATGCTATCAATTCACATGGTAATAGATCATTCAACGCATCAATACACATCCAAATAAAATATTAAATACACGTATCAGTTAACCAAGAAATCGATCATTCATGGGAGCGCTAAGAGGAAATATAATCATGATACTTCTGGCATCGCTCCCCTCTCCCCGTTTTCGGGAGTAGGCTTACATACATATATATAAAACTGGGATTCGATTACTAATCCCATACTTACCCTAAATAACTCCAATAAAAACTCTAACTCTACATGCAATGCATACAAAAGTCTCTTGGGCTTTATTCCATCTTTTCCTGTTTTAAAAACAAGAAAATTCTCCCAATCCCTTAATGGTCCACATTCATTGCTTTTACGCCTAAAAGCTCTCCTTAGTTTCTATGTTCCCATTTATTTACTTTGGAAACATGTAATTAATCACACTTAAAGGCCTAAATATTAAACTCACTTGTAACTTATGGAAATAATTCTAGAAATGCTTGACCCCTTATGTCTATTATTTACCCCAATGTCTATTATTTACAATAATTTCTCTTGGGCTGAATGCTCGTGCATCATACATTATGACACTTTTCTTACTAAATATAAGTACATTTTCATTTTCTTTTCTAGTAGCTACCGCAGGGTGATAGAGCTCTTCTGTAATTATCCTAAGATAGATATTGTCTCTATGTATATAAATTGGAAAGAAAACTGGCACTGGCCTCTCAAAGACCCATTGTGCCTCTGAAAACTAACTCTGCCTCCTGGTGAAGGTGAAGGCTTAGCTTGAAAAATTCAGTCTCCTAAAAAAATACTAATAATAAAAACCCTTGAAATTCTAATTACAATTAATAAAAACTACTTTATCAATGAGTTAAAGTTTTAAACTACTCCTTTGATTTTTAAAATAATAATCAGGTGAAATGTATTTTTACCAATTTGTGTATTGTTTCTTCATGACCATCTCCGTATTAGGTTTTCTCTTTGTGGGTAATTATGCCTGGTAACTACACTTGTTTTGCACTCGTCTAATTGTTTGGGTTAGTAGATTATCTCCACAACGGGCTCTACACGACCGTTTGAATTTTTTCTTTTAAAATTTTGTCTCTTATAAAGGGTTGTTGTCTATCAGATTTCGACTATTCATCACCCAAGAGGATGAAATGTGTTTTCTATTTTATAGCACGGTGAAATTAGGGTTGGTTGTCGGGCAGCTACATTTCTTAAACATATTTGAAAGCTATTCTTTTAATGCTCAAATCTCTAGAATTATATCTCTTACCGTGCATGTCTAGTGACTTTTAATCAATCTTTAAGTCTGTTACAATACATGGTAAGTCACTTTTCAATAAATCTTTTAAGTCCATTATAATCTATGAAAGTTAATCTTTAAGTGTGGACAATAATACTCTAAACTGGGGCCATTCCTTCGTGCAATAATACTCTAAACTGGGGCCATTCAACTGAGGCGATTCCTTCGTGCAATAATTCTCTAAACTGACGCCATTCCTTCTTGCAATATTACTCTAAACTGGGCGCATTCATTCGTGAAATAACAGTAGCAAGGAAACTAAAAATGGAAAAGCCACCGAGTGCAAATAAATTCAAACAAAAACCAAAAACTAAAAACCTGGAAATTAAACTTGGAAATTAACCAGGAAAATAAAAAAACTCTAGAATTGGAAATCTGAGAAATCAGTTCTAATAACCAGTGGAAACCATAAAATATGAGAGAATGAGATTCTGAAGCAAGTTGTCCCCATTTAGGGAAATTAGTAAACACTCAAACTAGAAAATGAAAAAAATATTAGTTTTCCATACAACCAAATCCTATGATAAAAGAGACTATGAATCCTCATATTTTATTTTTCAGGAATACACAGAAAAACAGCTTTCAAAAAGTTCAAATACATTTTCAAAACCTTTTGATTACATAAGAGCAAGAATCCTAACTGGAAATATTAGGATTCTGTAGAAGTCAATGAAAACAAAATCTGTAGCCTGACAAATGTGCCCAGAAAAACATCAATTACTCACAAAACAAAGTTTTCCCATCTGCAATACCAGGAAGTTCAAAGAAGAGCAATGGAATAAGAGAAGTATAATTTTTTTTGACTAAATCACAAACTAAGTAAATACCAGAAATAAAGAAGCCCCAAGTTGGATTATCTAAATATATCAATGAAGAAAAAGCTCTAACCTAGTATCAAAAAGAAAAACTTCAAAAACTTTCTAATTCAATCACTAAAAAAAGACACATCTTAAACATCCGTGGAATTGGATTGCAGGAAACCTTGAAAATTTTCATAAGAGTCTCAAATTGCATGCCCCAAATTTCATAGAAGTCTCAAATTACATCCCCCAAAATCTCCATGCCCCAAAATCTCCATTAAAAATAAGCTCAATATTATTGAACAATTCTATGATTTCAAAACGCCTAAGATAGAATGCCTCAAACAGGCCAGCAGTCCACAAACCCTGTAAACTTTCGCAGAAATCCCCAACCGCACGTCCACAAGAGCAAATCTAGAATGTGATCACAGAGAAAACTCTAAACCCTAATTAAATGGGTTTCTTGAGAGATAGCAAGTCACTGAAAGAGATAGCAAGTCACTGAATCCTTACGAAACCACAGAATCCTTAATAATTTTCGTACCAAATGAAGTTTTCTGATAAAGTAACAACACCTCGGAATCATAATTAAATTAGGCTTTCAAAGAATACTAAATCATCAAACTCCTCATTAAATAAGGGTTTGTGATAGAATACCAAGAGAAGGCCGCACAAAGTCCCCTCATCGACTTTAACGAATTCCTGATCCCAATTCTTGATTTCGTCGTCAGAAATGGTCGATCTCTCATCTGCTATCTTCTGAGCCTGGAAATGGTACGTGCAGTATTCGATGACCTTCGAGAGTATCTTACTAGAAACGTTTGGCAACAAAATAACATTGGCCATGCCAGTGTTCTGGATCATGATCTTGATCATCTGACATTCGAATGCCACAGCCTCAGTTACATCAAACAATTCGTCATCTGAGCTCTTCAAAGTCACCTTCCTTTCTGTGGCCATGGTTCTCCAACGAATGGATGATCTGAATAAAAGATGATCTGAATACAAAGGAATGACTGAATTTCTCTTTGTATAAGCGAAGCAAACTAGAGAAGTATGAACGAACAATGAGTCCATATATTTATAGCCTGATTGATTACCCAAATAACCAATAACCATGGTATGGAATTTTTTTTTAATAATTTTTTCTTAACTCCAATTAACCTAACCCAAATGTAGGGTTTTCTTATTTTATTGTTTTTTACCCGCTAATTGCTTTCGATTGCGTCTATTTTAGGGTCGAACTAGGTCGGTATTCCCATAGTGCATACAAAATTATCCTTTAAAAAAAATAAATTAAGAATGAAAAGCAAAAACCTAACTTTATATTTATACTATGGTAAAATAAAGATGGAAATAAAAAACATAACTTTATATTTATATTTTTGAACTTAGGAAAAATAAAGATGGAAATAAAAAACATAGCTTTATTTTTATTTATAAAGCGAACAACCCTTTCGCAAATTCTGATTACTGGTCCCCGCGTTTTCAGGTTTGTGAAAAGCCATCTAATCAACATAATCTTCAATCCCCAATCACCAATTCCCATGCAGTACAGGTAGAGAAGAAACAAGGGCGTCACACTAAAGGCAATGTGGCGTGTGCCTTGCATTTATAATTCTAACTTTTAAATTCATGATGATGATGATGATGATGATGATGATGGTTAACGTCCGCTGAGACCAAATAATGATCTATCGGACCTAAAGACAAATTATTTCTTTTGATTTAAGATTTTATTCCTATGCTCAAAAAGCTTGGAGAGAAGCCTCCCGAGCTCACTATAATTTTGGCATTGTAAAAGGCTAGGAAGGTCAGTATTGTAACAAAGGTTGTGTAATTGAGATCTAATGTGGTTGTATGCATGGCACTCTAAGAGGAAGTGGTTTTCATCCTCGATGCTCCTATTCTCACAAATATGCCAGATCCTTTCTATCCATGACGTTTTAGGAACTACCCATCGGCCAGTTTCACTATGGAGCTCATGAGAATTCGTTCTAATCTTTGCTATATTAATTTTCTTTTTTGAGCTAGATAGAATAGAGAGATATTTTTGATCTTCAAGGGTGGGGTTGATGACCTATCTTTCTCACACCATAATTTTTCTTTGAACTTAGAAGTAACAATATCTTTAATGTTATTTATGTTTTGCAAAGCATCGTTCTCATTGATCTCCCAAATAGTTTAACTAGGCCCTTGTGTCCTTATGCCATCCTCGATTAAGCCTTAGGTAATTTTGGCTGGAATTTAAAGCTAGCTTAGGAAGTCTATGATTGTCTATGTTATTGAGCTTGTGCTTGTACATCAGAAACCTGAGCATAGCCAGGCTCTCAATAGAAGAAAGACCTGCTTCTATAAGGAGAATAGG
>APFE030067519.1:38388-91291 GCA_000404065.3 Pinus taeda | reverse complement strand
AAGAATCTGGAGCACACCGCCTGTCTAACCGAGCTCATCCACGGATCCCATCGTGATATTACCGGGGCCCACCACCTTCGTTCGGCATTCTAAGGATTCATCCACTTGGCTAACTTCAGGGCATGGCTCTGATACCACTTGTAAGGACTCTGGACACCACATATCTCCACAATGGTATGATATTGTCCACTTTGGGCCTAACCCCTCATGGATTTGCTTTTGGACTTACCCCAAAAGGCCTCATACCAATGGAGATATTTGTCCATCCTTATATACCCATGATCCTCCCCACTTCTAGTCAATGTGGGACTTTGGTCGTATACCCAACACCCTCATCAATTCTTTCCAAATCGATAGAGGAGGTAAAAGATGTTGATTTAATTTTAGTTTCGTCATCACATTGTATGATTTCTGTTGGATATTTGGGGATCCCAATTACAGGGACAAACATGAGGCTCCTTACAAGGATGAGGCATGAGGAGGAAGAAAAACTTGGTATTAATAACCATTCATAACTCAACCATTGGAGGTTGTGCAGAGACCTCAATTTGCAGGCTTGAGATACACCAAAGGAGAATGTTCGAAGGTGTCGTATGCTTCCAAGACATCATCGAAATCATTGAGGAAATAAAATGATGGGAACACATCCCCATCATCCCATGGTAGTTTCTATTGCAGGGAAAGAGCTGAGGCAAGCTCTCATCACTATACTTATAACAGAGATAGCAAGGAAAGGTATTACCACTTTGGACATTCAAATGTTCATGTTGATTATGATCCTGTTATTAATGATGAACGTAAAACATGGAATCGAAAAACATGTACCTTTTGTGGATTACATAAAGATACATTTTCTAAGTGTTGGAAAAGAATGGCAACACACAAAAGGATGAGGCATGAAAGACCCTCTCAACAAAATGTAAAGAAACATGTTAAGCAAATCTAGAGGAAGAAGATGTATTTCAGGCATTGCAATAGAAATGGCCATCAAAGAGCCACTTGTTGGAGGCTCTGTCCAGAGCAGCACCTTAAAGACAAAGCATCAGTGTGTGAACCAGGTGAAGCACTTGTTCGACCATCGAATGTGCCACAAGGAGGCGACCCATTCACCTTGATAAGTGAAAAATGGTTTCTAGATATGTTAGCTTTTCATGGTTGTTCTTTTCTAAATCATTTGTTGCATTTTAAAATGTAAAAGTGATGATGTGTTTTCCATCACTTGTTCAGCAACAATGATGTCTGGTCTTATTTTGTGTTGCATGTTAAACTATGAAAGTGATGTTATGTTTCCATCACTTGTCAAAACAATAGTGTTTAGTCTTATGTTTGTAAATAATGTGTTGCAGTGATGATGTGTTTTCCATCACTTGTTGAAGCAACAATGATAGGTTGGCCTTGTTGTCATAGCTGAGGTCTTGCATCCATCTTGATGTAAATTTGACCACCCAGTATGTGTTATAAACCTGTGGCAAGTGTGGGACGTTTGGGTCATTAGTTGGTCATAAAATTCAAGCATGTAATTTGAAAAAAAATGTACTACGGGTTGTAGAGGTAGCAGGTGTCGGCTCATCGCTTAAGGCTCCGAAGAACAAAGGTGAAGGAGATGGAAGCGAGACCTTTCCAGGACACTTGTGATGTAGACAAGGCACAGAGAAGTTGTAGATTATTTTTCATGCTTTTGGAGGAACAAAAGCTCCTCAGTGGGGAGGATTGATCCAGGTGGCTCCAAAGACACATAGGATAAAGAGGGTTTATGAATGCCTGAAAATCAAAGTGTTTAGAATGATGTCGACTTAGGACAAGAGTGTAGATCTTGTCGTCCTAATCAAAGCGGTGTTTATGGTTTGTCAATCCGAGTTTGGATGCAAAAGTTAGAAGCAGTCAAAGCTGGGTTGACTTTTTGATGACTGGGTAGGCATAAGGAGGCCAAAATTTTGGACTTTTTCCGGCCAAATCTGGCCAGCTTTCGCGAAAATTTGTTGCCTCATTAAATGCACTCCTACGACTAAAATTCGAATTTCAAAAAGAGTGCATTTGTTATTATTAAAACAAAAAAAAATATAATTAAAGGGGGTGGGGGCCCCGCACCACCCCCAACTTACCATACGAATTAACTAAGGTGACGCGGACGGGAGTTGATCCTGCTCGGCCACATGGGCCGTCCCACTGAGTGGCCTCATAACCATACAACCAAACAATACCATTAATACACCAACGACCATACCATATAACGTAACGCATCCAAACCAATAGTTAATGCAATGGTCGCAGAGGGTATGGGCAGGCCCCCCAATGCGGACTCGACCCACCTTTTTTTTTAAATAAAAAAATATGTATGCCATTCTTATGTTATAAAAATGGGAGGGTAGGGTTTGACCACCCAACCCCTCCTCAACAAACCATAATTTTTAACTAACAAGCCAAAATCGTCATCTTGGTTAATCCGCCGAGTATTTTATATTAACCTGAGATTTCTTCAATGCATAGGGGAATAGATGGAGGGACCAGGATCGGGCACAAATTTCAAGACAGCGGAGGCAGAATCCTGGAATGTAGTTCGAGGCAACATTTTGCAAGAGGGGTGAAATTTCACTTTGTCAGATTTTGACAAATTTTATATGGTTTCAGCGCTTCTCGACACCACGAATGCAATGGCGATGTCCGTGTCTCCATTAACATTCTACATTTTTTGTTCATTTTCAGTATGAGGATGGAACCATGATTGCTGCAAAAATAGGGAGCGAAACCACGATCCTTGCAATTTCCCTGAGGAGGTAATTTTTCTCCATGTCAAAATATAGTCAAGTTTACATTCATTTTTCATGGTTTTCCGCAGGGATCACAATGGAAAAAATAGATTCACCTTTGGAGTTGCAAATCTCCAGTCCACCCGTGGAAAAAAATCTTTGAGGAATCTAGGGGGAATCTAAAAGATTCCTTAAGCCCTAGATTCTCAACTTCTCGAAATTCAAATATTGGACAGTCAATTTTGCACTATTCAATGTCACAAATATGATGGTGTGTTCAGATTTCTTATTCTCTCATTCTATTCTTCAACCAATTTTCTAAGTGGAATGAAGGTGTTAGCATTCATGTGCGAGCAATCATTTTCGTGTGATTGATTCCATGAGATCGATGGTCCGAACACGTTCAGCAGTTTGACATCCACTTCTTCAGATGGCCCTTAGTTGTGAGGTATATGCAGTGTTCATGTACTTCATTTGCTATGTATTGTGTTGCACAGGTCCTTGATTGATGTTTGATGTGGGATCCTATTTCTTACTCATTTTTATGATTCTTGCTTGATGTGATGCAGAATCACCTATGTGATGTACTTGTTGTCATGATTCATCATGTTGTTTTTTGAGATCCCCTTTGTTGTATGTTGATGGGATACTCATGTGTCACCATGCATGTTGCTTTGAGATCCCTTTTATGCCATGTTGGTGGGATGCTCATCATGCATGAGTTTTATGTCATACTGATAGGAGTCCTTTTTGACTGAGAGTTCCTGTAGTGGAACATCTCTTGGAGCCACTCCTGCGTGAGGGCATTTTCCTTGTATGATAGTGACATCACCTCTATGTACATCATCACTATTGACAACACTTAATGCAGCGACCTACACCATCTTGACACCAGGGCTCGGAGACGTAGTCCCTCCTGGATAAAGTCTGTTATCAACGACTTATGTTTTTATGTTGTTGATGACTGTCTTGTTCCTCTTCTTTAGAACATGCAAATGTATTCATTAATGTTATTTTAAAAATTCAATTTAACACATCATGAAAGTAAAAGGTCTTGGAAGGTTCCTTCGTTACACCTAGACCTGGATCACTCGTAAAACACATGAAAATGCTGAGTTCTTTTTGTCTTTTCTTCCTTGTTAATTAAATTGAAAGTTGATAAGATGAGTATATTTTTATCACTTTTTTGAACTCATTAAAACTTACGAAAAAAACGAAACCATGGAGTCTTCTTTGAAGCTCTTTTTAGACTCTTTCAGAATGAAAAGATTGTCAAGTACTTGCTTGTTCAAACTCGTAAAAGTAAATGAAAAACCATCCACTCAGTATAAGTTTAACCCTTTTATAGAATGAGCTAGCGTTGTTTATGAAAAAGGTATACATTGACCAAACATGGTCAATAGAGTTCTCTCTTATATTATTTTATCCTTTTTCAGACGTGTGAGACTAAAACTGACGAAAAAGAACCTAATGGACTCTACTTATGTTTTTCTTCTGACTCTCTAAAATTGAAAAATGCTGAGATTTACTTTTTCTAGGCTCGTTAAAATTTTATAGTAAAAGAATTGAATGAGTTTCCTTTTTGTGTCTTTTTCAAACTCTTAAAAGAAAATGACATCGAATTACTCCTTTACTGGACTCGTAAAAAGCTAAATAATATAGGATCCGTTAAACATAATGGGACCAGACCATTTCTTCTTAGGGTTCATTAAAAATAATTTGATGGACTCATTTGAAGGATGAGCTTACAGTCCAAGCATATGCTATCCTCCTCAAGTTTGTAAAAATTAAAGAGGTACTTTCTAGTAATGGTGAGCGAAAATTGGGAAAAGGTGTCCATTTTACATTATCATTTTTAAAAGGTAGCATGTCACTCTTAAACATGACACTCCGTCACACTCATGTCTGATTTGGGAAATCCATTTTCCTTACAGTTAATCAAACCTCATTGAAAATCTTCATGTTTTTGGGTATTATCATTAATTCAAATGCTGCCAAAGTCATAGTCGTGTCGTTATGTGTTTAAGAGAAGTTCAACCTAAGTTCAAAATCCCTTTGCAAAATTCTACGCCTTCAATCGCACCGGCCATCCTTGAGTCAGTCCTTGCAAACTATTTTCAAAAATTGACACTATGTTTCGTGTCATAGGCTTTCCTGAGACAGATTGCTTCCTATCGAATTCAACTCATTATCTAGGAATTTGATAGAGAAACCTTCATTATCTTGAATATTAAATGCCCTAATGGTAGGTTTCTCAATTTCAGCAATGGGTTCTCATCGTTGGCCTTCGTTCGAATGATTCTATGAGTGTTCAACTTCAAATCACCTATTCACACTTCATAGATCGTACTAGAAGTACCTTGAGAACCATTGTCATTATTGTTGGTTTCTCTCGTGCTTGATAACGATTCTCATCATTGACCAGTAATCAACTGGTTTCTGCCATGATTCGACTTTGAAACATTCATTCGCATGGTGAGTTCATACTGTGGATTGGGAGATGGAGATCAAGACCCTAGATCTAGTTTCATTAATCCAGGTTGCGAGGAGATTTTATATTCATGGCTATGTAGACATATGGTTGCGTCCATATTGTGTCTACCATCTATAAGATTTTAGTTTTTCCATGCTTGTTCATTGAGTTTGCTTTACTTTGAGTATGGGAATTCCTACCTCAAAGATGATTTTTATTTTTATTTATTTTTATTTATATATATATATATATATATATATATTTTATATATATATATATATATATATATATATATATATATATATAGATAGATAGATAGATATATATATTATATTTTCATTGTATTCCTTGAATTTTCCCTGTAGATTTCTAACCATTACCTCTGATCCGATCCTTGGAATGATAAAGAACTTCAGTATTTTAAACTTGTTTTACAGAATTCACACTTTAGGGCACAATATGTTACGTGTCAATTTTTCGCCATGACACTTGATCATTTTATGGGTATTTTTACCATCTGTGAACATGTCTGAACCAACTCCCTCAGAAGTCAAACAACCCAAAACATTTTGATGTAGATGAGAAATTTGAGTTCCACCTTCTTAAGTTCCACCTGTGATGATTTCTCTAGAGTTTCCCGTGCATGCGCTGAAATTGAATCTCAGAACAACGCAGAGATGCAATCTATCTGCCACTATAAACCCGTGTAGGTGAATTCTAAAAAGTAAAAATAAAAATTACATTCTAGAAACATAGTTGGTCGAATATTTCCCAACTGAAAGCTTCCAAGTGATGACTATTCGAACTATAACCCTCAGATGATGCATCTCCATCCCTTTTCTCATGGTAACCTAATCCCTCAATGAAGGAGTCTCATCCTTCTCTTTTAGATTTGAAACTTCCTCCTCTTGGCCGATAAAATGACAAGAGGGTAGAGGGATTAAGGAAGTCAGAACTTAGAGAAGACAAGCTTATGCTATTGGTTTGTGATTGGAAAGCTTGTCATCTAAGGAGGAGATTGAAGGCATTTGGGAGGGACCTCAAGACATCAAGGCGATGGTTGTAAGGCTCCTATTAATCTTTGATTAATACAAATGAACACTTTATCCCATTGATTTGTCTTATTGGAACGATGAACGGTTTACAATTGTTTATAATGTTTATTAAGGAAAATTCAATTCCTAATTTCCTTGATCATTAGGTTAAGTTGTTAGGATTATTATATCACATGTGCTTTCGCTCCTTTTATGGTATATATTTTCAGGTCTTATCAAGCGTTGAAGAGCTGCATCGAATCACAACAAGAGATCTTCATCGAGCATTTCATGAAAGAGGTAAGAGGCTCATACATTAGTTATACTTCTTATAATTTGAATAGGTTCAACTTAGGGAAAGAGTCAGTTCAATTGTGTTGCTTATTTCTAGTTTTCATCAAGGATCTAGGGAGATCGCTCTTGTCTGCAAGAGGGATTGTTTGGTGTAACACAGAAAGATGGATAGGTAGAGAGGGTCAACATGATACTGGAGGATATGCTGAGGATGTATGTCATGCATCAACATAAGAGATGGGAGGAGTACCTTCCATTGGTTGAGTTTTCTTAGTACAACAATGGTTATCATGAGCCACTAAGGATGAGTTCGTTTAAGGCATTGTATTGTCAGAGTTTTAATACTCCCATCAACTGGAGTGATCTAGTGAACATGGTAATTATTGGTCCGGACATGTTGGCAGACATGGAATAAGAAATACAGGTTATAAAGAAGAATATAAAGGCAACACATGATAGGAAATAGAGTTATGTAGACTAGCATAGGTCATTTAAGGAGTTTCGGCTTGGAGAGCATGTGTATTTGTGCATCAATGCCAAGAAGATCTCCTTGAGGATTGGATCATGAGCCAAGTTGGCACCATGATATTGCAAGCCTTTTGAGATCCTTGAGAGGATTGGAGTAGTGGCCCACAAACTTGCACTGCCTTCGACATTGAAAGTCCATGATGTTTTCCACGTTTCATTTCTCAAAATATATGTAAAGGATTTTGATCATGATATTGATTGGTATGTATTGCAAGTGGATTCAGAAGGAGAGTTCTAGCCGAAACCTTAGTGTATATCGCAACGGAAACAACTCATGCTCTGGAACAAAGAATTCGAGCAAAGTTAATGTGCAGTGGAAGCACTTTGGGCTCATTGAAGCTACATGGGAGATGGATGATTAGATGTGGGCTATGTATCCTTCATTATTTTTCGGTTGAGGGAAAGAAATTTTTGCATATGTACATATTCATGTATGGTTGTTATTGTAAATACTGAATGAGATGTGTTATAAAGCTCCAATAAGCGATATGGTTGTCATGTTGTCATGTTTGTCATGATGGTTTTGCTTTCAAGTAGGTTGTTCATTGTAAACACTACAACAAGCTAAGTTATAAATCTTCATGGGAAGTATGTTTTGGTTTTTAGTGGGTTTCCTGGTTGTAGGTGCCATAGAACATCGAGGACGATATTACCCTATGGGGAGTGATCTATAACAACCCCAGGTTAAAATTTCATGTTAATAAAGGAAAAATAAAACCAAGTTCATGGGACAATTATTATAAGCTGAATGTTGGGAAAACTATCCTAGTGGGAATTACTTGTTGTGTTTATGGCTAAGGGGAAATTGGCAAAGGCAATGAACAAGGGTTTGAAAAGGAAAAGTCATTAATTGGCATATTATTTATGAAAATAAAGGAAATTAGGAGAAAATGGAGGTGAGAGGTCACAAGATGCATGTGAGGAGGAAAATGAAGGAAAATAGAGGAAAAATGAAGAAATTAGAGGCATCAATAATAAAAAGACACCAGAGAATTAATTAGTAGCTTTTTGTCAGTTCATTTTCAGAATTGGGTTCAGAGAGGAGAAGAGCACTAAGAGGAGAAGGAAATCAAGAAATTAAAGTAAGGACAATGAAAGTAAAGGAAATCAAGGATCAAAAAAGGAAAGGTTGGATTAGGCAGCTTCAACATGAATACTTGCAGGTAATAGATTGCATGTATGATTTGCTAGCTGGTTTTGGCATGCATGTGTGTATTTGGTTTCATTGTTGTCGATGGCATGGATTTTTCCGGGTTTGTTGGGTGTGTGTTATATTATTTCTACAAGTTGTCCCATACACAAAGTGGGGGGTTAAAGGGGGGGGGAGAGAGATTGGGAGGGGACAACTCCCCCTGTTGGGGTTGCAAGGGGGCGTAGCCCCTGCAGGGTCTGGCGGTTAGTGCCCCAAGGTTCTTTTTTTTTTCTTACCCTATATTCGGTGGGCAAACCTACGTATGGTTTTGTGCATGGGGTTTGCCCATGGTTTTGGGAATGATTGTTTTCTGCCCATGGTACCTTGTAGATTTATTCAAGGGAACTATAGTTATGTTCTAATCCAGGGTTACTGGATTGGGGTTTATGAATGCTTCGACATGTATATATACGTGTTGTAACATTAAAAGGAATATAATGAAAAATCAATCTGGTAGTCCCGATTTTGGGATCTAGGGGAAAATATCTGTGTATTTATTTTGTGTTTCTCGCCATTGTATATATAGTATATATATATATATATATAGTATATATATATTATATATATATAGATATATATAGTATAATATATAGAATATAATATTTTAAGAATTCGTTTACAGGTAACTTCTGTATAGGGTTAAAACCTATAGGGTTTTGACAATGGTTTTTAGCCTTGCCTTTCCATTTCCGGATAACAATGGTGTGATGGAATTCCTTATTGATTGAGCTATGGATTGCTGGAAGGTTTTGGATATGTGTGAGGTGGTCTCAAGAAAATCCCAAGAGTTGGGGGTGGAGATGGTTTTCTCCGGGAAGCCCTCAACAAGTGGGTGGATATAGAAAAATTCCTTAAGCGACAGTGAAGGAATTCTAGGCATACAAGCTCGGTTTGGTTTTGTGATCTTGGGATTGGTTTAGGTGAGATCACAGTATGTTGAGGGTGGAGGTGGTTTAACCTCTAGATTCCCTTGGTTGTTTATAGATGGTTTTATCCCATGAGGTTCCACATTCATGCTTGGAATATGGAACAAGGGTGATTGACTAAAAGAAATAATTGGTTCAGCCCAATCTATGGTCGGGTGGTATGTGGAAGTCCCTGATTTGGTTGGCTTTTGCATATGGTTAATAAGAGCTAAGTTCCTCTTTCTTTTAATGAGTAAATGTACTTATTATTATGTGGCTTAAATGGATTTTCTATCATTGTTATCTATATGGTTATATGTTGGTTATAAACATGGTTATATGGCAAATCTAAGTATGGCTCCTATCACATTTCATTCAATGAATGTCTGGTTAATGAATGCATGACCTAATTGGTGTTATAACAGTTAATGTGAGAAGGCATTGACCCTTCCTGTTTAACTTCATATAAGTTTTTAGATTCTTATGTTCAAATATGAATTCATGACCTATAAGTTGCATGTCTACCACGTGTTTGACAGAATGTCAGTCTTGACTGAGAAAAGTTAGGTCAAGTACTGGTTCAAGTTTTGGTTTATAAGCTTTGGTTCTATGCCATTTACCATTTATGGAAGTTTCACTAAGTTCTGGGTAGAGGCCCGAGTCCAAGCCCTAAAAGGTGGCTCAGAATTCGGGGTCGCTAGCATAGAAATGAATGGAAAAGTACACAGTCACATGGATGCGGGCTTAATAGTACAATTGGAGGGCTACAATCGCTTACACGCCTTGGAAATAGAGCATATGCGGCTCTAGGACATTGAAAAAGAGAGTTATCTTAGGGGTTGGACACTTGGAGGGGTTGGGTTGCTCGTGGAGGTCCTACAGCACATGAGGGAAGTCAATAAGGTCTTAAGTTGTCAACTCCATTCTATTAATGTCATATAGGAGGTTGAGTCTTATTATAGTTACCCTCAGCTCATGTTTACATCGGGCAAGCCGATGGAAGTGGGTAAATGTGGGAGGAGGTGGTTACAATAAATCAACTCTTCTATCCCATTCAAATTCCATCTACTCTTTCATGTGTCTTGTTTGAAGAAGGCTGTGGGATCAAATTGAAAAATGCAGAGCAACTTAGCAAAAATTTGGCTCCAACCAGAAGTACTGGACATTAAAAAGCACTAGTTGTGCCAACATTATCAAGGAAGTATTGGTCCAATAGACATATATGCAACCATAAGGTGCCACATGGGAACCAAAATGACTCTCGAATAATTTCCTCATCTTCAACTTTGAGGACAACACTACTTTCGAAGGGGGAGGGCATGTTACAGTCTTACCCTAACCCCCTTACTTAGATACATTATTAATGTGTATGGCCCATTAAATAGTTAGTTAATAGTCACTCATTGTAGAATGGGTCCTCTTTGTTAATAAGACCCAAGTTAGTTAGTAGGATCTCATTATAAGTGGGCCATAAGTTGTCAATCTATCAAGTAAAATGTTATGTGATGTTTTCTCAAGAATTGTGATTGCATATAGAGTGTTTCTCTTGATTATTGTTCTCTTGAAATGATAAGCGAACAAATCTCTCTATTTTATCTTATCAAAAAGATCTTTCTTGAGATTTATCTCTCTTTTTTCTCGTGTTCATAGTTTTTACATTATATTTTATGTGAATTACATTACACTATCCACAAATTATACCATTTCCAAGTGTATCTCCTCTTGTAAGGAAAATTAAATAACTACAAAAATTATTCTATATAAACAAGTCCTTCCCTAATTTAATTTAAACATTTATAAACCACAAAACTATTTTACTTGACCCAAACATTTTCTTTCATATGTAAACCTAAGCAAAACCTTAAAATTTCATTAAAAAAAAGGCTACCAATCATGCCAACCCTTAGAATATAAAATGGTTACCCTTAGAATATAAAATGGTTATGATAGCTAATGAATAAGAAGCTATATTATATTCTCATAATCTAGAAGCTTTCTAGCTTATTTAAGATAGTAAGAAAAGTAAAAGTATATTTCAAGATTATTTAAGATTAGTACATTTCAAGATTATTTTAGGATGAATATATATTTACTTAAATAAAAAAGCGATGTATTTAAATATACTGAACCAAATATAAATATTAAGTTAAAAATATCCTTATAAAACATAGTTAAGAATATCTTTATAAAACATTTCACACATTAATCATGTTTTAAATGATTTTTGATATCTTTTTAGTGAGAAAATATATGAGAATTAATTTGCGTTTTGTAAGATTTTTTAGTATGTCTCTTTTCTTTAGCACATATCACAATCACTATCTATGAGGTTTGATCTTGGGTTGCCTTGCTGACAAGGCTCATTCTCAACAAGTTGTGCTAGTAAGACTAAATTAAAAATTAGTTTGTTAAAAACATAGAAAAGGGTATTTTTCATAATATTATATGAGTTTTTTTAATTAATAATTTTAATGATAAGGAAATATATTATTATTTTAATTTAATTAATTAATTTTTTTTGTTTATTGAGCTGAGAGATTTATTCTACAACCTAGTATAATGTGTAAGGGTGTCGGTAGGTTATCAAAGTTGAAATTTTGCTCATGTTCCTCAAATTATTTTTTTTCAAAATGTAAAAATAAAAATAAATAAATAACTATACAAAATATTTAGATAATGTAGGCTCATAAGATCCCTCTCTCATGTTAGATATGTGAAGAAATTGGATGACTCATGTTAGATAAGTGAAGAAATTGGATCCCTCTAGGCTCATGTTAGATTTGTATTTAAGATGGATCTATGTTGGTTTAATTTGAAATGAAAGTATGATAAATTTGAAGTATTTCATCATATTTCATGGATGCTAAATTGAGTAAATAGTTGTCTATATACAGTGTATCCATTCTATGTTTTGGAAGTTTCTTTGGTATATTTTTCAATCTAATTTGTTTAGAATCCTGTCAAAAAAATAATCAAACCCATAATCAATAACTACTAACAACAATATCAAATAACTTCACATCTAATTCTAAACCAATTAAACTAATATTTAAGATTGTTTCTCTAATTTTTAATTTATATTATATTTATTTTTACAATTATTTAAAATTAACAAAATAAATAAATATAATAATATTTAATAAATTTTGAAAAACAAATATTAAATGTAAAATTTAATGACAACATATTTCCTAATAAATGCCTATCAAGAAAGGATTTATATTATGAATGATTATAACCGGCATAAATGCATATATAAATAATTTAAACATGAAATAAAAAAGAAAAAGAAAATATATTAATATTAAAAAAAATAAAAAAAAAATTATAGAAAAGAAATGCAATTTTAAATGGGAAAAATTTGGTTAATGAGTTGATGTTAAGAGAATAAAAAAACATACCAGGATTATATTATGATGATTATAACTGGCATAAATGCATATATAAAATATTTAAACATGAAATAAAAACAGAGAAAATATTAAAAAAGGAAAAAAAGAAATGTATTTTTGGGAGGAATTATCTCGATGTTTAAAATGGCCAAATTTAGGTAAAAAAAATTCAAAAAATCTTGTAAATGCAGTGTTTGTGTTTTTGATGGTGGTAGATTTACAAAAATCCTTATGACCAAAATTTCCATAACTTTCTAGACAACTCCTCCACCTGGTTAGAGGAAAAATTATAAAAAATATTAATCATGAAAATTAAAATTTAAAACAAATTGGAATTTCAATTTGATTTTTTTCATCAATTTACGAAAAATATAAAAAATAAAATATATCGAAAATAAAAATTAAAAAGAGATCGCAATTCAATTGGAAAATTTTCACTGCATTTTTTAAATTTAAATTTTCACTGCTTTGGGTTTCTTTGGATCACTGATTCCGGGATATATATACACACCGTTTGGAGAGTCCAGGAAAAAGTAAATTTGTCGGTGAGAAATCTTGTCCTTTTAACTCGGAGAAGCTGTGTAACGTAGTTTGAATTTGATATCAGGGTTTGGAGCACAAGAAGTTTAAACTAGTTGCCAAAGAGATTTAATGGCCAAAATACGGTATCTGTGCAGAGGGCTGATAGGCTTTGTAGTTGTGGTGGCTGTTTTCTTGGGCAAGGGCACCTCAACCCAGGGACGAACAGAAATAGAATCATAACTAGATGTCTGTAACAGAATCAGAATCAGAATCATAACTAAATCATAATTTTCAATTTGATAAGTGGCGGTGGAATGATCTAAACCGGAGAAATTGATATTTGGGTGCAGAGATTTAAAGAAGTGTTGTCAGGTTGAAGGAAATTAGTAAGAGCTAAAGAGATTTAATGGCCGCAATACGCTATCTGTGCAGAGGGCTGATAGGCTTAGTAGTTGTGGTGGCAGTCTTGTTGGCCAAGGCGACTTCATCCGACGGACGAAGAGATAACAGTAGTAGGGCCAACATATCGTCCATGAATCACCCGAAATCCGATAATCAGCCTATCACTGCGGCCTCCAAATTTGATTTGCTGAGCAACTTGCAGAAAGGAGACACGCACAGTGGAGTCATGGAGTTGAAGAAGTTTCTGGGAACCTTGGGATATCTCCCACCTCACACGCCATCCACACCACTGTTCGACGACCATCTGGAGGCGGGCCTCCGTTTGTACCAGAGGAGCTTCAATCTTTCTGTGACGGGAATTTTAGACAGAGCCACCCTGCATGTTCTGCGAGTACCCAGATGCGGGAGGGAAGACGTTCGAGACGGGTTGCCTCTCATGCTTCTGCCCAGACCGAATACAAGATCCAGCGGAAACTGTAGCCATTTGCCTCCCCCACTGGAGGGCCAACAATGGAAGATCCTGCGCGGTAACAAAAAGTGGGAGACCACAAGAAATCTGACCTACGCCTTCTCCAGCCTCCCCGAGTCGAACATCCTGTCCAGCAAAGACATTAGGTCTGCAGTGGCTTCCGCCTTTCACTCGTGGGCCGCTGTCGTTCCCATTGATTTCCACGAGACCGATGACTTTGAAGGGGCGATTATAAAGATTGAGTTCTTTGACGGAGACCACGCAGATGGATTTCCCTTCGACGGGCGTCTGGGCGTACTGTCACATGCCTTTGCGCCGGAGGACGGGCGATTTCACGTGGACAGCGCCGAGGTTTGGACGGTAAGCATGGGCATCACGGATGATAGGTCCGCCATGGATCTTGAGTCGGTGGCGCTTCATGAAATCGGGCACCTCATTGGGTTGGACCATTCCAGTGCTGATGGATCCGTCATGTTCCCCAATCTGGAAACCAGAAAGGTAAAGCGTCAGTTGAGCGATGACGATATCGATGGCGCCACGGCTCTCTATGGCCCTCGCACTTTCCGGCAGAACACTGAGAGTCCACAGCATGAGGGTGATGAAGAATTCACGAAGCTTACCAATTCCGGGCACAATGCACTTGTTTGGTCTCCGTTTACAATTGTTTTTCTGAAATGCTTCATTCTGGCGGTTTGTTTGTTAAACTTTTCCTGATTTTAGGCGCAAGAAGTTTGGAGGACACGAAAATTACAGCGAATACATTTCTTTCAAATTTATAATCTGTCGCTCAGACGCAGGCTATGATAGATTTTATGTATTTGAATTCTTTTGCGAGCAAAGCTATTAATGTGCATGAAATCGAATGGCTCTGGAGTAAACTCTCTGTAAAACTTTCGCAGCTCAACTCATTCTTTATTTGATTTACATAAAATTCTTCAGAAATACGCAAACCTAAATGCGCTTTTAGATACTTCTATGACAGCAGTTCTTCAGTGTTTCAAATCTTTTAATGTTTTACATATTTATTTATAATAACTTAATTTTTATTAATTATTATTTTTGACCAAATTAATTTCCCAAAGAGTGGCCAGATTGTCGAGTGTCATTCTAAGATTATTTAAAATTCATTTAAAACGGTTAGAACATTCGTCAGTGTTGTTAGTAGGACTATTGTAATCTTGGATGTCTTGTAATTTAATTTTTTGGATGATAATTTTTATCTTCAAACATTTTTTTTGTAATATTCAATTATTGTATAATTTTTTTGATGATTACATTATTTTTTGGTCACTTTGATTGAATCTTGGACCCGGAGGACCAACATCCTCAATTATTGAACATCACTAACAACTCCCTCACTGAACTTTTTCAACATTTGAACTTTAATAAAAACTAAACTTCACATAAAAATTCTTAAACTTTAATGAAAACTAAACACTACCTAAAAATTCATATTTCATAGATTTAAGTGTTCATATTTCATAGATTTAAGTGTTATTTACTAAAATAATCTCTATATTAAACAAAAATACCACTATTTAATATATATATGTAACCAGTACTATTTACTTTTACAGTTATTTAACTATACCATGATATGTTTATGAAAAATTAAATAACTTTTCAATCCGTTTACTTCTATTTGTTTATGAAAAATTAAATAACTTTTTATTGAAAATTTAAAATAGTTAAATTATTTTTTCAAACTATAAATTGTTGATAATTGTTGATACCTAATCATCAGGATTGGGTGAAAACATGAAATTGATGTAAATAAATAATAGAGAATATGAATAGTTACAGGGAGATGAAATGAATAGTCTCTCCCTCATGTATATAATAAACACCAACCTAAATGAAATCAATAAATTGTTTCAAGGAGTTACTATCTAGTCTCACATGGTATCAAAGTCAGCGCCATTTTTGACTTCCCTCTGCTTTGCAACTCCCTATTCTGAGTATGTTCTGCCTTGCATATAAAGTGTTGCTCCTCTGCTCTTCTCTGACCATTTTTTATTCATAATCACCTGCATATAATACACTGCTCAGCTCTATAATCTTCCTTGCATGAACCGAGTTTTCTGTCAAACGTAATACTAATTGACAATCCTCCAACGCCTATGGCCCCAACCAGATATTCCAAAAATAGAGGATCTATCATTGGAAACCACCAGTCGCTGCTCAAGGTGCGAGATGGAGTGTCGATTGCGGGTGGAAGCGAGGAGATATGCTAGTGCGGCTGCTGGGATGTTACTGTTTTGAACGGGCTTGTGTTACCTCTTTGCTACGTTGACTATGGTAGTGGGGTTAACCCCATCTTCACCATACTCCTGGTATCATTTATCCCATACTCCGCACTGATATACATCCATATCATTTAACCTTATTGACAATTGTATACATCTGGTATACATATACTCCGCACTGGTATCCCATATCATTTAACCTTCCACTGATTATAACTGTTGATTATATGTTGATTCTCGCTGGATCATGTGCTATATCGCACATAGGTTCTGCTTCAATGTATGTGCAGGAGTTACACAGGTGGAAAGCGTCAATAGCCTCATCAGCAGAGGTGGATAGGAATGCAATGAGGATCTGAGAAAAAGAACATGCAGCTGTCAAAATTGATCTAGCTGATGTAGATCTAATTGCAACTAAGCTTGAGTTGGACAAGAAAGTGGCTGAGAGGACATTGCAAGAACATAAGGGTGATGCACTAGCAGCTATACAGTCTTTATTTCATTGATAAAGCTCATTTTTGTCTTTAAATAAGATAGTAAACTCAATAAATCTAGTAGTTGCATCAATCAATTTTTTAGCAACAAAAGTTTTTTTTCTCCACAAAAGCACATCTTTGCTAGCATAAATATTTTTACAGCACTCAAATTTTAAAATGCATTCAATCATATCTATTGTGGGAATAGTTCTCACTGGCAAGGAGAACTATCTTGAAAGGTCCCAGATGATAAAACACACCCTCATTTTCAATGAGTTGTGGAAAGGAGTGTGTGTTGGAGATGCAGACAAAGAGCCAGAACAGCCTACCTCAGACAAAGAGTTCACCATTTAGGAAAATAAGAACAACAAAGCCTATGCATTAATTGAAACATTTATAAGTGAAGAGGTGAGTCGCCATATTTTGCCATTTTCAACTGCTTTCGAAGCCTTACAAAAGCTTAAATAACTTTATGACTCACATTCTGCACTTGAAGTTGTTCAACTCATGATTAAACTCTCCACTCTTGAATTGTAAAATAATGATCCTCTTGCTCTTACATCTAAAGTAAAATCTATAATGCATGATATCAAAGCCACTAACGTTGAATTGGATATTCCTCTTATTGCTTTTCTCAAGGCACTTTATCCTACTTATTCCAATTATCTTGAGTCATTGCAAGCAAATGGAAATCTGAAGGATATTACCTTTGACTCTCTTGTGAAAAATTTACTGAGAGAGAGAAATCTTTTGGAAAGAAGACAGCCCCTGAATCTTCTGAAGAGGCTGTGTGCCTTGCTCATAAAGAAAAGAATCCTGCTCAAGATTCTTCCAAAGGAAGAGGTGGTCGAAGAGGAAGAGGAAGATATTTCAGAGGTGGGGGGGTAGATACTCTTAAGGAGAAAAGACAGATTTGCACTGCATACTCTCTAAAAGAAATGGATCACATGATGCCTCTACATGCAAGTTACCATGGGACAAAATTGAGTAGCAAAGAAACCAACAGAAAAATAAAACTAATGATACAGATAAAGGTAAAGCACCTGAATCTGCTCATTACGTGGTGGCACAATGTAATATTGGAGTAAATGAAGATTTATTTAATGCTTCACTTGCTTCTTGGAAAAATGATTGGTTTCTTGATTCAGGAGCAACTTGCCACATGACTCATAGGAAAGATTTTTTTGAAGAATTTACTGACAATGTTGATGGAGCAGTATACTTTGCAGACCAATCAAAAATCAAGCCATCAGGGCTTGGCACAATCAGGCTTAAATTGCCTAGTATTCCAAACTTCCTTCTGCATCATGTTTTACATCTCCCACAACTGAAGAGAAACTTGCCGTCCTTGGTCCACATACGCCATCAAGGTCACTCCATTCATATGTTTGATGGCAAGCTTGAGGTGAGAAAAGCATCTGACCATTCACTTGTCATGAGGGGAATAGAAGAAGAAAGGCTTCTCAAGCTACAAGGTACCTCTGCTCGTGCACAACATTTCTCATACAAATCTCATTATGAAGAAGGTACACTTCCATAAAGTTTATTATGGCATGCTAGATTTGGACATTTGAACTATGACAACCTCCGGTTGTTGAAAAAAATCTGTTGCTAGTTTGCCTACAATTCCTAGGAAATTTAAGCAATGTGATGCTTGCATTCTAAGAAAGCATCGCAAACAGTCTTTTCATGATTCACATTCAAGAGCACATAGAAAACTTGAACTCATTCATTCAGATTTATGTGGTCCAATGCCTGTTCCTTCTACAAATGGAAATAAATATATGATGAAATTTATTGATGACTACACCAGAATGTGTTGGGTTTATTTATTGAAGAACAAATCTGATGCTTTTCAAACATTCAAGAACTTTCATAAATGGATTGAAAATGATGCACATTCTCATATTGGGTCTATTCACACTGATAATGGAATAGAATACACATCAAATGAATTTGAAAACTATCTTCGCCAACATGGGATCAAACATCAAACAACTATGCCTTATAATCCCCAACAGATAGGTGTAGCTGAGAGAATGAATAGGACAATCTTAAATATGGTACGCTCCATGCTCTTCTTCAAAAATGTAAAAATAATGTTTTGGGCTAATGATGTTCTATGTGCTGCATATATAAAGAATAGATGTCCATTTAATGCTATTAGAAACAAGACTCCATATGAAATGTGGTATGGGCACGTTCCTTCGGTAAAGCATCTTAGGGTCTTTGGTTCCACCTGTTATGCCTTGATACCAAAGGTACATAGAAACAAACTTGGTGCAAGAAGTCGTAAGTGTATTTTCCTGGGGTATTCAAACACCTCCAAAACATACCGTCTCTATGATGAAGTCCATAAAAAGTTTGTTGTATCTAGAGATGTAACCTTTCTTGAAACATCCAAAACTGACAATATTGTTGAGCGGCAACTTGATCGCTTAGATAGATTCGCAAATGCAAAATAATTTCAAGAATTTGATAATCAGATTCCACATCTTGAAGGGGGGATTCCTATACTAGATCAACCTATGGAATCTTCTTCTGAAGAACTCTCTCCCCCACATGAAACTCCAACAACGGATGATACTTTAAGTGATGTGATTGATAGAGTTGGGAGACTCAATCTTGATTCAGTCCCAACACAATCAACGGAGCAGCCTGGGCCATTTGAGAAAGGTCCCCCAAAGTGGATGACAAAGACACTTGAAAGTGTTCATCTTGATGAGGTTGGAAAGACAGGAATTAGAAATTCAAACCGGCAAAATGGAGGTGATGTAGATGAATCTGATTCACCTGTTGATATGGATGTTTCTTATGATTGTGAATTGAATTTGTCTACAGATTTCAAACCAACTTCCTTCAAAGAAGATGCTTCTCATGATGAATGGAAAGAAGCGATGCAAAAGGAGTATGATGCCTTGATAAAGAATGGCACTTGGAAGCTGGTTGATCCTCCATTAGGAACCAAACCAATTGGCTGTAAGTGGGTCTACAAGAACAAGTATAAAGAAGATGGCTCACTTGACAAGCGCAAAGCCAAGCTTGTGGCAAAAGGTTTTGCACAGAAGGAAGGGGTTGATTATGAGGAGACTTTTGCCCTCACAACAAAATGGGCTACCATTTGCACACTCTTTGCCCTAGCAGCTCAGAACGGTTGAAAAGTCTATCAAATGGATGTAAAAACTGCTTTCTTGAATGGAGATCTAAAAGAGAATGTTTTTATGTCCCAGCCTGAAGGATTTGCTGTGAAAGGACGTGAACAAAAAGTATGCAAACTTGTGAAATCCTTGTATGGCCTCAAACAAGCGCCGCGAGCTTGGTATGAAAAACTAACTGAGCATCTTCTGAAACTCAATTTCAAACATTATGATGTTGATGATGCAACTTTATTTATCAAGAAAGTTGGAAAAATAGTTGTATATCTTGTGGTATATGTAGATGATCTTTTGGTGACAGGGAACAATGAAAGCTACATTGCATCCATAAAGAAGGAATTGCTATGTACTACTTTTGTGTTAGCCTCTTTGACTTCTGCGTCAGCCTCTATAACCCTCTGCGTCCTCTGCGTTGGCCTCCTTAACCTCTGCATTAGCCCTCCTAGGCTCTGTGTTGCCTCTTCCGACACTTTGCTGCCTCTCTGATATGTATTCTTCAGCCTTGGATCGAAATCCCTTGGTGAACTACCCCTCACTACAACTGATCTCTAACTCGATTTCCTCAGCAAACCCAACCCCAGAAAATGGAATGCTTGATCTCTCTTGGTGTATCTCCAACTGACCCTCAAGCCTCATCTTATACTTTTCCTATTGACGATTCAACAACTGAGATTAAGTCCCTGATCAACTGCTAAGATTAGATCTGGCTAATTCCTTGTCTCTTAGAACTTTCTCACCCATTTTATATTAATACACATTAATATTTTAGTTTTCCTAAGTTTAGACTTAAGAACCCCATTAAAGATATTAATTATTTTAATATCTCTTCATCCGGGTGGAATTTCTCCAAATGATTTCTGGGTCTTGGATATCTCAAGTGCCTTAGCCTCTCCACTAGTTTTCATGGCTAGAGCACATCCAATGCTACCAAAAATCAACACTCCCTCTTAGCAAGGAATGTGCTATAGTAATGCTTCACCATAGAAACATCACACTGATCCTCTGTATCGGTACCTGCGATGATGCTTGGCCTGCTGCCTCACATCCACTGCATTGTTGCTTCCTGTACTGCTGCCCATGAAATTGCCATTGCCACTGCTACATCTGTATTGCAGCTCCCTCTCAACATGTTGCATCATGTTGCCCATAGCACTGCCACTGCTAACTGCTGCAGTGCAACTCAGTTACCGAGAAGTAAGTAACTGAAGTCACCCAGACACTGACATCCCGGTCAATCTGGAAGCCTCGTGATGCTGAAGCTACCTCTGCTGCTATCCTGTGCTCCCTCTGCTGCCATTGCATTGCTGCAAACACCTTTGTGCCTCTCGCACTGCTGCAGTCTCCATTGCACTGCCTCAGATTTCTGCACTTTAGCACTGCCTTGTCGCTCCATCACACCTTGCTCCACCCGACACCTGTCATCATGCTACTGTCGTTAAGGGCTCCCGTAGCCAAACGTGATCCAAGAGCTTGGGCACCTCAAGGATCCTGCCCCTGCATGTAGTCCTCCCGACTACAACTCTATGTCTCCGCACCTCTTCTCCAGAAGCACATGAGCACTCATGGCACAATCATCATCAGTCTCGACATCCTTCTCCGCCTGTGCTGGAGTTGCCTTTGAGTCAGAAGCTTCTCCCTTGCCTTTCTTCTTGGGGCACTCAGATGCATAATGTCCCAGCTCCCCACAGTTGAAGCACTTGACCTTGGAGATATCTTTTTTCTTCCGCTTCTGAACCCCTTGCTGTCCCGCAGATGCTAGAGCTGCATCCTCCTCCTCCTCTTTCTTGATTTAAGCCCCCTTGCTGCTACTCGCCGTCTTGGTCAATCTCTTGAGCTCTTCTTGTCGAAGAGCTGCCCACATCTCCTCCCAATTGGGGAGAGTTGCTCTGCCCAAGATGCTTTGGAACAAACATCTCCCACTCCTCGGAGACTGCATTCATGGAAGTCCTGACCATGAACTCTCAATCTAGTGTAGACCCACGAAAGTAAGTTGGTCTCGAATCCCTTGTAACCTAAGAAGAAAGTGATCTATCTCCTCTCCTTTCTGCATCTGATATGACCTCAGCTGATTTTCCAATAACGTCTTCCGCTGCATGGAAGAGCCCCGGTATAAGGTGGTCAGGGTCTCCCACATCTCCCTTATTGACTTCTCAGCAATATGTGGTATTACATGATCCTTGAACCTGTCTAGGATCATGCATTTTGCCTTCGCCTGGGCCTCCTCGTACCTCTCATTAGCATTAGGGTCAACTGGGACATCCACTGTTTTCAAGGCATAGTCCTTGATGCAATGTTTATCAAGGATTGCCAGAATCCTGGCCTTCTAGATGACAAAATTGTAAGCCTCGTCCAATCCATCTTGATCTCTCAATTTGTTCATTGCCATCTCTACTCTTCTCAGCTAGACTCCCTCTGAGTCCTGATTTCCCTCTTGGAAATCCTCCTGCCAACTGTCGAATCACTCCTCTCCAATCCCCCTTTGCTGTTGCAACTCAGATTTGGATTTCTTGGCTAGAAATTCATCGAAGTAGTGCTTCCCTCTATCTTGGTTTCGTCTCCTTAAACAATGTTCTGTACTAAGAGAACCAGCGTCCCACCAGCTCCTCAAATCACAATCTGCATAGCTCCCTTAGCCTCGACAACTGAAGAATCTGAGCCCTTCAGGCTCTTCACAATCACGATGTAGGTTGAATCTTCTCCTCCAGGCCAACTGCGTCAATCCTTCCTGGCTGAGAAGGATGATGTGGCTCTACATGAGCCTGTTCTTCCCCTCTTTGCCTCTGCGCTAGCCCTTCTCCTGGCTCAGAATGTTGACGCAGGCTCTGCATGAGCCTCTGTGTCACCCTCTTTGCATTGCGTCACTCCTCTTACCTCTTCAGCTCTGGAACAACGCTATCTCTCGGGACAACTGCTTCTCTGCTACAAATCCTCATATTTCTTCGGTTGGTGTCTTCAGTCCTCCTTAATCTGCAATCGCTCTGATACCATGTGAAAATTTCTGAATCTAACATCAGAAACCCCTATTGCAATATCTGGTTTACTATCTCCTAATTGTTCTTTACATTAACAAGTTATTTAATAACATAAACATCGAAGTAAACACAATTGCCGCCTTCACAAATATACAGATCAATAACTGAGATATACAGAGACAACAAAAGGGACACCGTTATTTTTGGACAATTGTCCCCGGAAAAACCCAATGCGGGAAAACCGATGCAGCATATACGAGGGTTTTATTATTAAGCAGATTTCTGAATACAACTAGGGTGCCAGAAATGGCTCACCCTTCAGAGAATATCCTTGACAGTAGTACCTCTATCTGGAGACAGATATTCCGACAAATCAACAACCAGATGAACAATCCAACAGTGACTCTAGTTGTTCCTTGTGCTGCATAGCGAAAGCTGCTCCAAGCACTCCTCTAGAACTGTGTCACCCTTCCTCGGCTTTGCATCAGCTGATCAGCTCCCAGTCTGCCCCACAGACTCTCCCAACACTGCCTCTGAAGCCCTCTTTGACTTCTGCGTCTGCCTCTATGACCCTCTGCATCCTTTGCGTTGGCCTCCTTAGCCTCTGCATCAACTCTCCTATGCTTTGTGCTGGCTCTTCCGACACTTCGTTGCCTCTCTGATATGTATTCTTCAGCCTTGGATCGAAATCCCTTGCTGAACTACCCCTCACTGCAACTGATTTCTAACTCGATTTCCTCAGCAAACCCAGCCCTAGAAAATTGAATTCTTGATCTCTCTTGGTGTATCTCCAACTAACCCTCAAGCCTTCTCTTATACTTTTCCTGTTGACGATTCAATGGTTGAGATTAAGTCCCTAATCAACGGCTAAGATTAGATCTGGCTTGATCCTTGTCTCTTAGAACTTTCTCACCCATTTTATATTAATACACATTAATATTTTAATTTTCCTAAGTTTAGACTTAGGAACCCCATTAAAAATATTAATTATTTTAATATCTCTTCATTCGGGTGGAATTTCTCCAAACGATTTCTGGGTTTTGGAGATCTCATGTGCCTTAATCTCTCCACCAGTTTTCATGGCTAGAGCACATTCGATGCTACCAAAAATCAACAAATGATGGTGATAATGTGAGAGTGGGCAAGGCAAGGGCTCGCGGATAATGTAGCTATGATATTGGGATCCTGGAGAAGGCAGGGGAAAGCAAGGCCTTTGTCAGTGTCATCATTGGTATCACAAATAGAGCCTGCTCTTTCCAACAAACCTTCTTCATGTGTGGGAAAACAATGACTCCCTTTCGTTGGTGAGGTTAGACATATCATCACGAGTAATGTCTGGGAGAAAAGGAGATTCAATTTCAACCTCATTTTCTGTGCTAGTATCATAAGTAGGGCTATTGTCGAAATGATAGTTAACATCCCATTTTCTCTTTTTAATGCATAAGAAATCAGAAATATCATTTTCCATGGGAGCTACAATATCCATATCACCAAGAGCCCTCTCTTGAATGAGAGACCCTTCTTTGTTATGTTCATCTTTGTGGACTTCAAAGGGGCCTTCATTCATATCAATTTCCTGATCAGGTACTTCCGAAATTTCTTCACTTGCTTGGTTATCTTGATTGCTAGACAAGAGAAACTCTTCCGCTGGGGCTTTTTCATATGCAATGGGAGGAGGATTCTCCTCAGGAACTAAAGGGGCATACATAACCTCACCCTTGAAGGCAAAATCCTCATTGACGTTTTCACCAAGATCTCTTTCAAGATTACTTGTCCCATCAAGGCTCATGTTGATCATGCACAAAGGGTTTTTTTGACTTTCTAGTAAGGGAGCTTCCCTTTGGTCATGAAGAGTACTATCTTTACTTGGGATGCCACCCCATCTTCTTAAAAAGATATCTTCAAAACTATCATAACCAGTCATACTTTCATGAGGGAGGCTAGCGTACCAATCTTTAACTTGACCTTCAAGTGACAAAGCAAATAACCTCATAATTGTGTCATCATTCTCAATGCTTAATGGGGCTAGCACTCAAAAGAAGTCATCAATGTGGACATGGGCATCTTGATTGGGACTCCCTTTAAACTTAGGCATAAAAATCCTAATCCATCCCTTTATTTCTGGAAGCTCTAGAACTTCATTAGGATCAAGGTTATCATAGGGAGATGGAGGGATACCATGCTTTTGATAGAAGTCTATTCTTCATGTTTATGCATACCAACAAATGTAGAGTTTCCAAGGCGAATTTTAATGCCTTGATAGATGCTTACTTCGCCCTACAAGCATTAACTTTGAAGTTCAATGAAGAACTAGGGCTTCATTCTTCCAATGGAGTCGCCAAGTATAATATGTCGATAATGTCATATGGGGAGCAAGACACATGTCTCGTGTCCCTGACAACGACGCCAAAATGTTACTGCTCAAACTAGCAGGGGTCCTAGGAGGGGATCCTATAGAGAAACTACTAGGCCAAGGGGCAACAATGGAGCAATAACCCACTGTCACCTCAACTAAGGATCTCTTCTCTTTACAAACTTTCACCAATGGGAGGAGACCGGTGTAAGAGGAATCACAAGGATAAATAATCAATAAATGGATGGTGGGTGATTCCTAAAGCCTATTCACAAGAGAGACTCAATTATATGGCTTACTTGCTTAAGAAGCAAGGTGATGGGCTCTCTATGAAGGGCCAAGGGGATGCTTGAGCCTAGGTTTAGAGGATATGCCTTGACAAGGGGCTTCCTAGACTTAAGGATCCTTATGGAGAAATGGATTCTATGCAATCCTTGTGGAATTTGAGTTGTAAAGTTGTGGGACCACAAAGAACCCGAGTGGACCCAAATTAGGTCAAGGCTATAGAGTTGATCAACCAAGGAGGGACTTGACCTAATTAGGGGAAAGAATAGGATCAAAGGACAAATTTTCCTTTAAGATTTGAATGCAATGATCTAAGTGAGGACCTAAGTCACCTGACACGGGGATTCGAGACACGTAGGATTCGGGATTCGTGGTGTCGGATTCGGGACACGCTGACCCCCGGAACAGGACACGTTATATATTATTTATAAAAAAAAATATAAATATTATATATATATATATATATATATTAAAAATTAGTTATTAGCATATTGAAAGTTTTATATTAGACCAATTAAGCAGATATTTTGATATTCCAATATATTCGCTGGTGGTCATGAGGTGCTAAGGTGTCGCGACTAAAAGCTGAGTGCTTTCAACATACCACCATATTAGCATTTCTATAATAAAGGTGCAAGATAGTGGAATCATTAATATCACGTTATACCCCAGTTCACAAGACACTAAGGTGTAGCATCTAAGGGCTAAGCATCCTCCACATATTGAAATATTGGCACATTATAAATGTTCATAGATTTGTCAATATCCTAGTACTGAGTAAGTCTAAGGTCCTAGCACTTGCTCGTGGGTGGTTAGGTTAGCACTTGGGGGCTAAGGACCCCTAGCATATCGACGTTTTGATGAAGCCTTAGAATTCGCTAATATCGAGTATAACACCCTTTCTCAACACTGGGTTATGACCCATCAGAAATAGAGAAGACACAGATAAGGCAGAGGAAATAGATAGATAGAGCAATGGCCATTGATTTTGCCTTCTGTTCCGTTCCAAGGCGTTCCATGTCTTCCATGTCTTGAGGAAGACTGAAGAGGTGCGGAGTCATATTAATATCTATGAAGGAGAGTGTCCGCACCCTTTTCATGCCCCCAAAAATTCCCTTCTTTAGTTGAATAATACGTCGGAGCAACCATATATTTAACTTGTCATACTAAGTGTTGCACAAGGGTCAATTTTCTGAGATCTCTCAATTGCAAGGCTTTGACTTTGGCATAGGCATGGGCATCGAATAGAGTTCCTCTCAATTTCAAGTCTGTAGATGGCAGAGTTCATTGCCTCGACGTGATTCAGAAGGCTCAAAGTAGTAGCTTTCCAGTCATTGGAAAGCCGTCTACATCTTGCCAAAGATGCTCCTATTGCTTTGATGGCCAAGGGCAACCCACAACATTGTTCTAAATTTTTCAGCTCCTCTTCTGGGTGGTCTCCGGAAGAATGATTGAAGAACAATTTTCTGCTATCGTCTTCAGATAAACGATTTAGCTCGTAGGTGTGAGCATATCCCAAACCATATGCAACATTCCTATCACGCCTGCTGATTAGAATATTATGTTTGCTTTTGATTGGTAACACAATCTGATCAAGTAGCTGAACTAGAGCATCTCTGTCCCACACATCATTGAAAACAAACAGACAGTCGCGTTTTCCTTCTGAATCGAGAAAGCACTCCTTCATATTTTCCTTCCGCATATCCCTATTTGGTTGAGCACATTCTCGAAATCCAATTTCGGAGATATTACCACCCAAAAACAATGGTGAACACTGAAAAATTAGTTAAGTTTTAACCTAGCAGCAGATCCGAAAACGAATCCGCAAACCAGGACTCGACAGGAAATCGTGACACGCTTTCAAATTTAGAACACGCCCTTGGACATGACGTGCCACAAGGGGACACGACGAGTCCTGCCATCATGACACGTGTCAGGACAGAATCGTGTCTGATTCGTCCGATTCGCGATTCGTCCAGGGTTTTGGACGAATCCGGTTTCTTAGGTGAGGACAATAACCCACATCATCCTAGGGCCATAATTGGTCTTATGGCTAGGGCTTGCTATATCTTTGAGTTCCACTATCAGATTTACTTGAAATTTGGAGGACCCCTAGAGAAAAGTCCAACACAGTAGTGGACCAAAAATTAAGGGGTTTTAATGGCCACAATAAAATTCATTGGAAGCCCTAGGTCACCCTCTAGGGTTAGGCCCAGAATTTGGAAAAGTGAAGAAAGAGAGGTAAATTTGACTGCCAAAGGGATACGAGGATCAATACCTTACTGCTTGGGCCTAATGGAGTCAAGATACACATAGATTGAGAATTTTCGTGAGCTAAGGAGCCCTAATTGATCTTTGCTAGCCTCTCTAAGGTCAACTACTAGGTCAATAGGGATTTATACTTCAAATTTGCGAAAGAGACAAAGTTTTGAGGTCTTCAACCTAAGAGGCGCCTCTAGGAACATTCACCCAATCCCTCAAAGCTCAACACATGCATTTAATCACTTGTTCGAGGTCCCAAAAGAATTTCGCATTACATTAACCCATACAAGAACAATGATAGCAAGATACATGCATTTGATAGGTAAGATAACAAGAATAACATCAAAATTTTGACTTACATGAGAGAGAGTATATCCATTCATCAATTTTGCATTATAAAGAAGCTCCAAAGACAATAACAAAAATCCAAACATCATAGTGCATCAAGAAAACTCCAAAAGTTTATCCTAGCAAAAAGTGCAAAAATATCTCAAGAGATACAAATCCAATCTAAGTGATGATGAGAGAAATTAATTACCTCTCATCAATTTATATGATCTCTAAAGAGTTCGATTTGCCTAATTAGGCAGGGCCTAATTAAGCCCCAAATAATAAAATAATGTGTAATTATAACATCCATTGGTGACAAGCCCACCAAGAGAACTCAATAACATAAAAATAAACCTCTCAAGAGGGCAAAATGATCAACATAATGGGTCGTTGGGCCATTGAGAAGGCCTAATGAAGTCCAAAGTGTGCCATGGTGAGAGAATGGACTCCAAACATATTGGACAAGGGGTTTGCCCCTTGTTTTCCAAGCAAGTCACTATGGTGCTCCCAAGTGGGTGTGGGGGCACAAGGCCATCCTCATGGGCCTCCAAGTGGATCGATAATGCCTGTAAACCATTTGTAAGGGCTAGGACAATGACATAAACCCTCCTTTTGTCTCTTGTAGTGAGACACATCCTCATCCAAGCGGTAGAACACTAGCAATCACTGAACGATGTTGGGGATCCATGAAGTACTCTCTGCTATGGTGGAGGCCCATGGCTATCAACGCTCACCCTACAAGTGCCAATGTGGCCCTGTGGAGGGCTTGGATCCTGTATAGGGAGACCAAACCCCAAATGGAGACCTAAGTCACTGGGTTCGGCGAATTTAATCCTTCGAATTCGAAATTCGCCGAACTTCAAAACAATTCGAACAAATTCATTTATGTTCGCCGAATTTTATACCGAAAATGAACACGATCATGAACTTTATGCCGAACACAAACACGAACATGAACAAATTCGATGAAGTTTTCCGAAAAATCATTGAAGTTCATTTCAAGTTTTTGTGGTTTGACATTTTTCCATCTTTTATAATTAAAAAAAATATTTAAAATGGTAAGTTTGGTAACCCTAATGAATTTGAGGCTAAAACTTGGCGTCGCGCGAAAATCTACCTCACTCACAACCACACTTGTTCACTCCACCACCAACCGGTGAGATAATAAGGCCTTTGGGAGTTGGATAACCGAGTCACCAGGAAGTTGGATAACTAGGCCATTGGGCCACTAGGGCATTTGGAATCATCGAAAAAATGAGAAAGGTTTCTGATTTGATTGACAAACTTTTCTAATGGGAACGATAATCAATATTCTTTAAGTAATGTTTTTGTCAACCAACCCATCTAGAGGGTTGAATCATTGGGGTGAATAATGAATTTTTGTCTAGTTCGGTTAATAGAATTCACTAACTAAAACAATAATTATTTTTTGTCAATTTATAGTTCTGTTAATTGGGATATAATTCCATTGTGATGTATCGTCAACAGAATAATTTTTAATTGTCTATATGGGTTTAGTGAAATTAAATGGTTATCTTTTGCTTTTTATGGGGTAATCTACATGATTTATTTGTAAAGAATTGTGGCTAAATGTGTTTTTAAGCCTTCTTCAACTTAAATTTGCAAGTGGATCTCCATCTAAGTCACCGCATTCGTGTTCGACGACCTTGAAATTCGGATAAAGTTCGGCACCTAAAATTTTGCCGATAAAATTTGACATATAAAATTTGGATATATATATATAATTATGATATATAATATCGGCAAAATTTTAGGTGTCGAACTTTATCTGAATTTCAAGGTTGTTGAACTCGAACAAGAACACGAATGCGGTGACTTAGATGGAGATCCACTTGCAATCCTACATAAGATCCAATGTGTCCCCTTGCCCTCCAATACAACAAATCGTTAGAATAATCAAGTAAAAGAGCTTACAAATCATGGAATCAATGGGGCACTTCATGGTGGCATGCCCTTCCATAGTGGGCTTTGGCATGTACAATTGTCTCCAAGCTTAATAAGGGGGGTAACCAAGGAACCTATTAGGTAGTTTTAATCCTTTAAAAGGGGGTGACATGTCCATGGTACATCCATTAAATGGTAGGCGTTGAGTAATATAGTGATGGAATAAAGTGGGGATCAGGGGAAGGATCCAGGCCACATGTCATGGTACAAGGGTAGCTATAATGAGGGAAGCCCACACTTGGGTATATGAGTGCATGAGAGAGCCAATCGTGGTACATGACTTACCCCAACCTTTGTTTTTTCCACCTTCTTCATATGCCTTCTGCCTTTAATTGATTTTTCTTCATAACTACTCGGGCTTGAGGGGATGAGAGCATGATGTGTAGGATATAGTAGTAGGTACCCCCTTTTAAGGTGGGGCATTTCAGTTCCCACCAAGGGTTGGGACAATCATGGGTTCTTTAATGTGGAGGGGGCTTATCTAGGTCCCATAGGAACCAGGGTGATGGCAATAATTAAGGGGTAGAGCTCATGTTTAGCTTTTGCCCACGTGGTAAATTTGTATGCCTCGACCATCTTTTGGATTTTGTGGTACATTTCTTGTTGAAAGTGGCCAAATTATGCTTTTTCTTTTCTTTTTAGTTGCATCAACCTCTAGGGCATCGTTCAGGCCCGACCCAAGGTGTGGACAAGGGGAGGAGAAGGCTAACCCTATGTAGACCTTGTGGTCACATGTGGACCCGGATGAGAAAAATGATGAATGGGGTAAGAATGAGTGGAAGGGAGTGATGTAATGGTGTTGGGAGGCGGGACCAAAATCAAGATTTCCCATGTAGCGCCAACCCTAAAGCTAATAGCCAATAAAGGAGATCCCATAGGACTAGGATACAAGGGTAAACACCAAATCGAGCGAAGGAGACAAGAGTACAGACCAAGCCAACTCTTTTCGCTGAATCCCCCCACCAATCCATGCTTGAAAGTGTTCATGATATAAATAAGGAAAATTACTCAACTATACTGGTGAAAAGCCATACCTTCAAGGACGGAAGGCCCACCTTCAAACGTATGATCATAATGGATGAGTGAGGGACCACATGGCTAGCTCAGGTGGCGGAGATAATGGAACATCGAGCTATCTGGTGGTTGCTAACCGAGGATCATCTAGGAGAACATGTTTCTCCTATGCATACTACCCACAGGGAGTGGGTAATAGCCCCAACAAATCATAATGTGTTTTGGCATTTTGGGAGACCAAGTGGTCACATTTTCCATTGAAATTTGGTGGATATGCAGAGATAGCTGCCATCTTTCTAATGTCAAAATGTCATTGCAAACATACATCATATCATCGAGTTATGGCCAAATTTCATCTACAACCATTTTTCCTTTTTGATGAAAAGTTGTGTTGCCTCAAAATATAGCAGGTCTTGTGAGAGGCCTCCCAAGTGACAACACTATGAGGTGGGGCCCAATGTCGCCATAGCCACCACCTCCTACTCTTTAGTGTATTTTCACCACAAGGGAGGCTTCCCCATGTGTTGATTTTTGTATAGCTTGGGAGGTATTGCAAGCCCTAGTTCTATGGGGTTTGGAGGGCAAAACGCCACAAGTAGGCTTATGGGCTTGGAACCCAAGCATGGGGTTTTGCACCCATCAGGATTTGGGCCAAAACCATGAATAATTTGAGCATGAGAGAAATTGGGGTGATAGAGGTTGGCGTACTGATTCCAACACTTCAAAGATCATCCAAATCAGAGCTCTAGAACTTGAGTTATGAATTTTTGAAGTTGTCATCAGTATTTGGACAGTCAAGTCATGTAGGCTTAAGGAGGATTCGTCCAATAGACATGACCCTTGATGAATTCATGGAGCCCTCAATTTGTGTATAAATATGAGGTGACGTGAGGACATTTTCCTCATCCATGTGTGCAACACGTACCTCAAAAGAACTCGGTGGAGAGAGGTATTTATGTTCTAGGCCGCAGTAAGGAGGACTGTACTAGCATGGGTTAGAGGGTTGTTTTGATGCCATTTCAGGAGCATCGAGATGCTGGAGTGAAGGCCACAATGCCTTGCTGGAGGGACGCAAGAGGAGGGGTCTGTTTGAGGGACTGTTTGAGGTGGGACAACCCTCAAAATAGTCTGCAGACTGTTTGAAGGAGTGAAGGATAATCATTGTCATAACAGGGAGGGAAGTCCTTGTTAAGGACGAGAAACTACCCATACATTGCAACGTGGAGGGAGATCCTTTCACTAAAGGACAATCGCAGTCCTTAGGGGCAATTCTAAGCAAGAATAAGGGCTGGAAAAGGGACGGTCATGATGCCCTAGTTTGCAGCAGTGGAGCAACCTTCAAACAATGGACAAAGGTATGTATTTTAGTGAATGTTTGCAAGTGTTGGATCCTAGTTTGAGGATCAGTCTATGAAAATTCGGTGATCCCGAATTCTACTGCAATAGCTGATAGTATTTCTTCTATTTGTTAAATTACTTAAACAAATTATTTGTAGTTTTCTATGGCAAATATCAAAATACATACACTGCAGCCTTCACAAAAAACATTCTGCGGAAAATAAATACAAGGAAAATACTAGCACATATAATTATAATGACATAGTTATTTTTGGACAACTATCCCCGGAAAAACCCAACTTGGGAAAATCGGTGCAGCAGATGAGGGTTTCTTTTATGAATCTTCAACAATAATTTTTGTACAAGACAAAATAGAGAAAGAGTCATTGAGAGAAATTTACTGGTGACTTTCTCACACTCCACAATAATTTTCTGACCCTGAAGAGGACCTCTTGCCTCTTTCACTGGCCCTTCTGCGTCACTCTCTGCGCAGTGACTGCATGGGCCCTGCGTCAACCCTTCTGCTGCGCTGACCTGCGTACCTCATCTGCGCTGCCACCTCTTGATTCGTCCTACCTCTTCGACTATGTTGATGCCCTCTTTCTGCCACTTGCAACTCACTCTCTGATTCGATTTTCTCTTGCCGAACTTCAGCCACTGATAAAATCGATCTGCTTGAGCAACTGAATATCTGCTCTAGTGTGTTCTCCATCTACCCATCGACTTCGTATAATCCTCTGTTGGAGCACCAGCGACCAAGATTAAAACATAATCGATGGATAAGATTAACTAGAAGTCAATCCATGTCTTCTTCTAGAAGATTCTCACCATGAATTAATTAATACCCTTTAATTAACCAGATTTCCTAAGTTTAGACTTAAGGAACCATTTAAAAAAGTTAATTATTTCAATTAAGTCGTCTCTAGTTGGAATTTCCATAAACGATTTTTGGGTTTTGGAGAAGACATGTATTCTAGCCCCTCCACAAAATTTTGTGGGTAGAACACATCCTATGCTACAAAAATCAGCACTCCCTCTTAGCGAGGAATGTGTTCTAGTGTTGCAACCCACTAAAGCAACACCTTGTCTCTGCTTTACTTCCTGTCACACTGCTTGATGTTTGGCTGCTCTGCCCATCACTACTGTGCAACTCTGATATGAGCTGCATCTGTGTTGCTGCTGATCCTGCCGAACTGTTGCCAACCACTGCCTTTGCACTGCAACTCCCTCTCATTCGCTGCCGCTGCAACTGAGAATCCATCTGCGACTTAAACGGGTTCTCCACCATACCCATCTGTTCCTTGAACTAGATGAACTTAGCTCTCGTTAGAGCTTTCGTGAGTATGTCTGCCACCTAATCTCCTGTGGGACATACTGCAGTTGAACTGCCCCACATTGAACACAATCCTCGATGAAATGACATATGATATCAATGTGCTTCGACCTATCATGAAATATTGGATTCTCAGAGAGTTTTATGCAACTCTGATTATCACAGTAAACACTGGTTGCTCACATTTCCATCCTGAATAGACTCACCAACAATTTCCTAAGCCAAATGGTTTCGCAATAGCTGTGCTAGCTACCATATATTCTGCTTTTGTTGAGCTCAATGCTACTGATTTCTGCTTCCTGTTGCACCAAGAGATCATCCCTGATCCAATGCTGAAGCAGTACTCGAAAGTGCTTTTCCTGTCCACTGAACTACCTGCCCAATCTGCATCTGTGAATCGCTCAACTTGACGCATCTCCTCGAGTATATTTCAACCCGAGTCCGACTATTCCATGCACATATTTGAGAATGTGCGTAGCTGCTGCCCAATGTACCCTTTTTGGTTCCACCATGAATTGACTAAGGGTATTGACAACGAAACAAATGTTTGGCCTAGTGTTGACCAGATACATGAGTGACCCAATTAGCTATATGTACAAGGTGGGGTCGACTTCCTTGTCCCCTGAGGCATCTGTCTTTTTCCAGTTGGTAATCATGGGTTTGCAATCCTGCATTCTGAATCTCTATAGAATTTCTGTAGCATATTTCCCTTTCCTAAGGAATATTTCTCCATTCTTCTGTCGTACTTCCAACCCCAAAAAATAGTGCATCAACCCCATATCCTTCATGTCGAATTCTGCTGCAAGGTTCCTTTTGTAGTCCCCTATGAACCTCCATGATCCTGTAAAATACAAATCATCTACATATAAAACCAGAACGAGGGGTTCATTCTCCACCATCAGATAGTAGAGATTGGGATCTGCATCACTCTTGATGAATCCCAATTGCTGCAAGTATCTGTCAATCCGACCATACCACGCTCTGGGTGCCTTCTTGAGCCCATACAAGGCTTTCTTCAATCTTCATACATGAGTGTGCTTCTTATGAGTCTCGAAGCCTTCAGGTTGCTCTATGTACACATCTTCTATCACCCCATTCAAGAATGTTGCCTTGACATCCATCTGGTGAATTTCCCATCCCATCTGAGCTGCTAGGGATATGACGAATCTGATAGAGGTATATCTGGCAACTGGGACGAAGGTCTCCTCATAGTCTATTCCTTCTTTTTGTGCATACCCATTTGCCACAAATCTAGCCTTATACTTCTCTACATTGCCATCTACAGCGTATTTGATCTTGTAGATCCACCTGGAACCCACAAATAATCTATCTTCTGGTCTAGGCACCATCTCCCATATATTGTTTGTCATGATAGAACTGTACTCTTCTACCATGGCATCCACCCACACTTGATGTTGTGCGGCTTCCTGAAAACTAGAGGGTTTTGCAACCTGAGCCACCAAGGCCTAGTATCTGTCAGGTTGCTTGCGCTACCTCTTGTCAGTTCTAGGAGCTCTGACAAACTCTTTTGTGTCCTTCAAGGTCTGACGCAATTCCCTATTGGTCCTACCATTGGTGGTGGGAGGTTCCATCTGTTCCTCTACTTGCACCCACAACTTTGTCTGCTAAGAAATTCCTGGATCTCCTGCTCCTAAGGAGATGTTGGTGCTGGTCACTGTACTCGAATCTTGTGACTGTCCCCTGCTTGTTTTGCCTGTAGTCCTTGCTACCACTGGACTAAAGGAACATCTGATGATTGATCTCCTGCAGGCATCTCTCGAGATCTTCTAAAAGCTCCGCCTTCCATGAACTTTACATCTTGCCTCACTATAATCTTCTTGCTGCCAGGAACGTAAATTTGGTATGCCTTTTAGGTCTCGCTATACCCTGCGAGATACCCATTTTTTGCAGTCTGATCCAACTTACTACATTTCTCATCTGGAATGTGACAATAGGCCACACTCCCAAATATCCTTAAATGATTTACCTTAGGTTTCTTCCCAAAGAAGACTCCCTCTGGCGTTTTCTTCCCTAAAGCCCTGTGAGGTGTCTTGTTCTGAATGTACATTGTTGTGTTGCATGCTTATGCCCATAGGAATCTAGGCATATCCTGATCATACAACATAGCCTTTGCTGCCCCGATTCTGGTCATGTTCTCCCGCTTCGCTACTCCATTCTACTCTCTTTTGATACCTTCCTTTGTGCAAAAACCTGTGAAGTTTTTATTCATGTATTCTCCACCATTATCTGAACGTAGCACCTTGATATTTTCCCTTGTCATGTTTTCTTCGAGAGCCTTGAACTCTCGAAACCGATCAAAGGCCTCATCCTTGGTCTTTAAGAAGTAGATCTAGATTTTTTTGGAATGGTCATCAATGAAGGTGACGAAATATTCGTCACCGCTAAGAGCTTTGTGTTGATTTGGGGTAGCATCGGCTGTGCTCTAGGCCTCAAATTTTGCAGGGAGGCTTGGGCACATGTATTCCAAAGAACCCAAAAATCATTTTGGGAAATTCCACCCAGACACGATTTTATTAAAATAATTAATATTTTTTAATGGGACCCTAAGTCTAAACTTAGGAAATTAAAAATATTAGTGGGTATTAATCAAATTGTGGGTGTAACTCTAGAAGAAGACGAGGATCAAGCTAAAATGATCTTAGCCATTGATTAGCTTTTAATCTGGGTCGTTGAATGTCAACGAGAAGATTATTTAAGGGAGTTTGAGGGTCATCTGGAAAACACACTGAGAGATCAAGAGATCGAATTTTTGAAGTGAGAAGTTCTCGGGAGGAAGTTCTGATCAAGGAGATTTCCTATAGTTGAGGGGCAGGGATATCATCCGAAGAGAGAGAGATTTTCTTAGTTGGAGAATCATCAGTAGAGAGAGTCGGAGAATCATCCAGTAACCTAGATGCAGAGGTTGACGCAGGGCCACGCAAAGGCAGCGCAGAGGGTGAGAGAGAGTCTGAGATTTTGTTGGGGAGAGTCAGTTTTAGAAGCCAAGAGTCGGGGTGTGGGACCGGGATGCTGAGAGCAAAGACTCTAGGCAGCAAATCAATCAGCAAACTGGGTGACGCAGTGCCTAGAGAGGTTGATGCAGGGACTGCGTGACGACTGCACAGAGGCAGCGTAGGGCCTACTAGAGGCACTTCATCTAGAGCTCGGATTAGCCGAGATTTTCTCAGTGATTGTGTGAGGTAATCTCACAAATCTTTCTACAAATATTTTCTCTGTAACTGAATAACCGGAAAGGTATTCAGAGATGTATTCAAAATTTTCTACTGCTTAATAATAATAAACCCTCAGAACTGTTGCACCAGTTTTCCCGCATTGGGTTTTTCCAGGGACATTTGTCCAAAAATAACAGTGTCAATTGTGTTGTATTTTCTTTCTTGCTCAGTCTCTTGTTTTCGCATAATATTTAATTAAGTGAAGGTTGCAGTGAATGTATTACGATATTTGCCGTAGGAAATTGCAAGTAATTTGTTTAAAGGAATTTAATAAATAGGAGTAATATCATCAGTTGCTATAGTAAGGATTCCGGTTGACGAATTTTCACACCCTGGTGGACATAGGGCCACAAATATTTGAGTGTATCAATCCCAACATGCCATTGGCTTTGCTATCACTTCTGGGAAACGCTGCTTTTGTGTACTTTCCAAGTACACATCCTCGACATAGATCATCGTGCTTGGTGCTGAGAGTTGGAACTCTTGTTACAGTTTCTCTGAGCATCTAGAGTGCTCCATGGTGCAAGTGTCCCATCCTCTTGTGCCATAGTTCATTAAGCTCCTTTCTACTATTGTTATTACTGCCTGTTAGTGCCATTGGGGAATCGATCTGCAATCTATATAGCTTGTTGCTTCGAACTCCAATATATCTCACCTTCTTCTAGGTGGGTTGCTTGAAATATACTTTCTTTCCCACAAAGCACACATCGTATCCCTTGTCCTACAACTGGGACACTAAAATTAGGTTCATGTCAAATCCTAGCACATGCAGTACATTCGTGGCTCTAGTATTGGTTCCCACTTCCGTCTGAAAATCTATGGTGCCTCTCCCTACTGGAGTACACTTAGTTTTGTTGCCCATAGTGATTTGGAAGTCCATTTGTTCCTCTTGATAGCTCGAGAAATATTCCCTTACTCCAGTCATGTGAGATGAAGCTCCGCTATCAATATACCAGACACCATCCGAAGCCGATCCTGAAAGACACACAAACTCATCTTCCAATCTGGAAGATAATTCTGAGGCTTCTTGATTATCCATAATTTTCTATGCCATTTCCTTCTCAACATTGAATTTGCTACTCTGCGTGGAAACTGCTACGTTGCTCCCTCTGCTTTTGACAAATCATGATCCGGAAACTATTATTCTCTATCGACTCACTGAAAGAATTATTTTCCATGAAAAATTTGCTCACATAGAAAATGGACTGTGTAGTCTCTTTGGGGTTTCGAACTGCTACCTATGCAGTACTTTTGAAATCCTTCTTCGGCCTGCAACTGAGTTCTTCCTACTTTTACCAACGCTCTGATACCATGTGAAAATTCGGCGATCTCGAACCCTATTGCAACAACTAATAATATTTTTTCTATTTGTTAAAATACTTAAACAAATTATTTACAGTTTTCTACAACAAATATCCAAATACATACACTACAACCTTCACAAATAAAATTATGCGGAAAATAAATACAAGGAAAATACTAGCACATATAATCACAGTGACAATTATTTTTGGACAATTGTCCTCGAAAAAACCCAACTTGGGAAAACCGGTGCAGTAGACGACGGTTTATTTTATTAATCTTCAACAATAATTTATGTACAAGACAAAATAGAGGAAGAGTCACTGAGAGAAATTTACCAGCGACTTTCTCACACTCCACAACAATTTTCTGACCCTGAAGAGGACCTTCTGCCTCTTTTGCTGGCCCTTCCGCGTCACTCTCTGCGCAGTGACTTCGTAGGCCCTGCGTCAACCCTTCTTCTACGCTGACTTGTGTCCCTCCTCTATGCTGCCACCTCCTGGTTCGTCCTGCCTCTCCGACTATGCTGATACCCTCTCTCTCCCACCTGCAACTCACTCTCTGATTCAATTTTCTCTTGCCGAACTTCAGCCATTGAGAAAATTGATCTGCTTGAGCAACTGAGTATCTGCTTTGGTGTGTTCTCCATCTACCCATCGACTTCTTATAATCTTTTGTTGGAGCACCAACAACCAAGATTAAAACATAATCGATGGCTAAGATTAACTAGAAGTCAATCCATGTCTTCTTCTAGAAGATTCTCACCATGACTTAATTAATACCCTTTAATTAACCAAATTTCCAAAGTTTAGACTTAGGGAACCATTTTAAAAAGTTAATTATTTTAATTAAGTCGTCTCTAGGTGGAATTTCCAAAACGATTTTTGGGTTTTGGAGAATACATGTATTCTAGCCCCTCCACAAAATTTCATGGCTCGAACAAATCTGATGCTACAAAGATCAACACAGTCTTGGGTCATTTATAGAGCAGCCTGTGGAAGTCAAAGAGGGGCAGACCTCATGGTTAGATGCCCTAAACCAGTGAAAATTTCCACAGTAATTTGGCAATAGACTTGGAGCAAAAGTTTGATGTGTGTTGAGTCAAAGAGTTTGACCATTGATTGGATCGATTGATGGGCAGCTTGAGGAGACCTTAGGAGTTGTTTGGAGGAGCCCACATGGACTGTTGGGAAGCCTACCAAGCAGCCAAGGTGACAGCAGGCCCATCAAATTGGAAGACAAGTGGACATCAGCAAGGAGAGTTGCAGGTGGACTCTTGTATGACAGTTGGATAGATGTCCTAGGTGAAGACATGATTGGTGCCCATACTTGTGTAATAGCTCCTCTATTGCAGAAGAAAAGGGCGGATTGGTGAAGTTTGTGGGAAGTTGTGTGTAAGGGTCTCTTAGGTGTGGGGATGCCCTAACTAGGCGCAGATGCTACAACGTGGACTTGGTCTCTCGTGTAATGTTGGAGGGCAACGTGAGAGAAGACCAAGTGTGGATGTGATTGGGCACTTATGGTCTGCTGGAGGACAACGTGATAGTGTCCAAGTTGGAGCCCGATTAGCAACACCTTGATGGACAAAGGTAGTTGCGAGAGAGGCAGCTGTTGAGCTCAAGGGTCTGATCAACCAGGAGCAGTTTGCAGAGCCCAAGACTTGTGTGTGGAGAAGGACATCTACAACAGAAGATGGGAATTCCTCCTAGCCGATGTTCATTGTGTGAGATGGACATCTTGTAGTGATAGGTTGCAGCCCTCTGTGCTCTATGTTGGTCTTCATCGAAGCAGGGCAGGAAGACCATAGTGGGTCGAAGTCCTTGACTAGCTGAGGAGCAGCAGTGGGCAGTTGAGAGTTGTTCACAAGTGTAACTGTGAACAACGTAACAGGAGTCTCAATGTGTTGATGCCTTGATGGACTAAGGCACAACTAGAGAGTAGATTGATAGTCGTGGTTCAATGGCCAGATGGACTTGGAGCATTGATAGAGGAAGGAGCTGCAGATCAAGAGCCGAAGGACTGGGCAGGTACGGGGTACGACTGAGAGGAGCTAAGAGAGCGTGCAACAACCAGATGATCAGAGTATCTTATTGAGGGCAGATTGGTTGTCGATGTACTGACATCAAGCCCCAGTTTGTATCTTGTACTAGTGGATATATGAGGGCCATTATCCCTGGTACGGGAGCCCTAGACTGTTGTATTATATATTGTTTAATATAAAGAAGTTGGGTTGAAAATTGTAAAAGGTTGGCCGCATTCTGTGCATGTGTGATTTACTGTTGTTTATATTCTGCTGTGCAAAGTAGTTCTATTGAGATTCTTGGTTTGGTAGCATCATATATTTTATGATTCTATCCTCGACCCAAGGTCGTGGAAATTCAACATTATGTAGGTCACGTAATGGGTATTCTAAGCTTAAGGCAAGGAGGTGACAAGGATATGCCAATGAAAAACACTCTACTTAAGGACAAGGCTAAAAATAGCGTAGACAAGGCAAAGCATGCCATCCAAACTTCAAAGACCTATATAGGGTACAAGTGACGCAATGTTTAGTGAATAAGCAATGATAATAGGCTTACCAAGGTGCACAAGGCCGAGAAAAGGCTTGACATGATGAACATGATCAATATTTGGGATAACAAACCTTCAAAAACCCCCAAGTTGAAGCCTAGGGCTAGATTAGGGTTTACCATAAGATAAAATTGCCTAGGGATTTTTATGTTAGTAAACAGGAGGAACTCACCATGGAAAAGGTATGCTTTGAAGCAATCAGTTACAAACCACATGTAGAACCCTTCCACAGGCAAAATACGCTTACCCTAGTTGAATTCAGCCCTAACCCTAGCTTAATGGCTTGCCTTAAAGGGCTGAAAATTCAGAGGAGAGAGGAATTTTGCTTTTGGGAAAATGTTATGGTGTGATCACCTATGTAGAAAGGCCAATGCTTGATCTTGGGTGATGGAGTCCAGAAGGATATCTTATGGAAAATCAAGCCCTAAAATGGAGTAAGGGATAATAAAAAACCTTAGTTTTAATACCCTAGCTATCAATTTATGAGGGAATAAAATCATTGAGAGCTTAGCATGAAGGATCACTCAAGGGATTGTCACACAAACTTAAAGGGTAATGCATCCAATACTTTGCCAAGATTTCTTAGAAAAATATTCAATAAAAACTAGCACATAGAAACCCTAACAATAGCCTTTCCATGCAATAGCCATAAATATATTCAACAACATAGGATACTTACAAAAAAATGCAGAACCAATCCTTTATTGTTCCAAAATGATGTCTCCATAAGCAAATACTCCACAAAAGATCACATCTCCACAAGAAGCAAGTCTATTTCAACAAGGCCGAAATCTCTAGAAAAGTTGATGTCATGCCCTTTTAGGGCTCCAAATGCCATGTTATGGTGTGATGAGGTGTGAAAAATTGCCTTGATGCTAGAATCATCCAAAATTTGAGGAAACTTCTTCAAATCCACCTCAAATCCTCCTTTAGGGTCCCAAGTCCAGCTGGGGTGCCATGATGTCATCTGTATGGGTATCCAACTATCAAAACAAGGCCTTCATTTTATTGTGATAATTTAGGTAATTAATGTGATAATTTGGGAATTATCACCCTAACTTCGCCAATTTCACCTTCTAACCAAATTTTTAACTCATTTCGTAAAAGTGGGTTAGGGGATTGAATTGTGAGGACACTGTGCCTATTTTTCATCAAGCAAACACGGGGAAATCTATTGTTTTCATTTCCAATGATTTATCTCATGAGATACATGCCCTAGTAATTAGTGGTAATATTAAGTTCTTAAAGTAAAAGGATGAAAATATAAGATAAAGGAGAATGTGAAAATGAAAGTTAAAGGAGAAGTCACTTTACTTTTACTTAGATTTTCAACATTATCATTAATTGTTTGAGGATGTTTCAAACTTTCAAATTGGTTCCAACCTTATTGGATTTCATATGGAGAAAATCGAATTTTAGATTCCATTCAAAATTCAGCAGACTTAATAGTTTTCAGGATTTCAGGATTGGCAGGATTGCAATGTTTCTACTGAATTTTGTGATTTATGAGGGTATAGAAATGACATTTAATCAAGATAGTGAAGCCCTCTGTTGTGATCCTGGTAAAAATGTACGCTTCACTTGAGCAAAATCATTGATTAGGCATGTTAAGCTTTTTCTATCTTATTTTAATGCTTAAGAGGATGATCTTAATGAGGAGGATCCCAATATAGGCAATTTTTTGATGTTATGTAGCTATTTGTTGTAGCATAATTTTTTTTGGACTCTAGAGGCCATTTAGAGCCTCTTTGTTGAGCTATTTTGATTTAAAGATGGATGGCACTCTGTGCTATTTTGGTTATATGCACCCTTAATATATACATGATAAAATTTGCATATTTGTGTATAATAATTTGGATTCATATGGATGCACATGAAGTATAGTTCTTTTCAAAATCTGAATATTTGTGTATCTTTTGGTCAACCATCCTGGTAACATTGCTGAGAATGCTGTGACCATTTTCCATCAAGCAAACAAGGGGAAATTTGTTGTTTTTATTGCTGTGATTCATCTCATGAGATACATTTGTCATTGTTTTGATATGATTTTATATCATTCTGTCATATCCTAGGACTCCGAACAAATACCATATTTCAGTTATTTCAGTATTGATATCTGATGTACCACTTGACATCTTGTACATTTTATATATTGATTTTATTTTTATATTTATGTAGCAATGTGTTTGTTTGATGTTGATGTTGCTTTAGAAGTTAAAAAAATGGAAAAAAATAATTTTGTGTTTTTTAAGTTTCCCAATAATTTCTGATATTTCCCCTGATATTTCCGATAAATAAATTTTGGACCCCCAGTGATAAATTGCCCATAATAGATACAAAGTCTGTAGTCTTGTTACCATATTATGCATTATCACTGATCAGAAATGTGTCTAATGCAGGGGGAATATGCCTTTCCCTAAAAAGCATTTGAAAATACTTTCAGATGCAATTGCATCTCTAGGATGTAGTTGCAGGTCATCTCTGCATGAACATATATGGTTTTGGGGGACTCAACTGTGCTATTTTAAATTAATGTATTTGTGTGTGCAGACCTGAAAGGTTGTCAAGGTGGCCATGACTGCTTAGGTACAGAAGGGGTTCTTCGTGTGAGCTTTGGGTGCTTTGTATCTTTTGGCACTGATTTTCATGTCTAGTTTTTAGAATCTGGTTATTCACTGCATCTGGATTAGTTTTCTCCAGTAAAATATTTCATGTTAGCATTTCCAATTGTAAAGAGCCATTATAATATTTTTTTTCTTCATCCACTTAGAAAAAAACAGATCTTTTGGTTCTGTTTATTGGGAGGGTTGCCCATTTATAGTAACTACTAACTGCATCTCCAGAGAAAATAAGCAAACCTTGACAGAATCCAGATATTTCATTTCATCATGTTTCTCACCACAGTTGGAACAACGAAGTTGCATGAATATCGTGCTTCATGGCATTCAGGATTATGGCCTCTGAAGTTCTTTATGTGGATCTTGTTCTTGTTGATGCCTTTTCTTCTGCCATCCACTTTCATTCAACTATATGGTTAGTATTCTTATTCTAGAATCCCGTACACAGCATAAATGGTTTATAGTTTTAATTCTTTATTGGACAATATTGAGGGTTTTCTGTGTCAATGTGGAGGAAAGATGTTTAACTTTAGAAAATAATATGGAATTTGAATCTGCATTTGAGTCAGGTTATTTATACTATATTACTGTTAATGATGATCTCCATCTTAAACTGTCTTCTGAGCTCTTTATGTCTGTTTCAGGGGAAGTTGCACGCTTTGGTGCAGGGTAGGTTTCTGATCTGCCTCTTTCATCACGTAGAAGATGCCATTTGATATCTCTTAAACACTCCATTACATTGTAAAGGGATTTTGTTGAGAGCCTTCTTATGTCTGAGTACTTTTAGCGGTGGGAATTATAGACATCTATCTATATTGCATATTTAATATGTCTAATTTGAAAATGATGAAAGCTAAAGTCATGTCTACATCATCAAATGTGCTTGCATATATTGCGATCATTTCATCCTGAAGAATTTTCAGATTGGCAGTCTACATATATTCCAATTGTGACTTTCTATTCCTGTTGACTTCTCTCTGTTAATATTATCAGAGTAGCAAGTTTTCAATAAGAATGGTATCTAATCATCTCATTTGCGATCAAATTTTTGTTAGGATATTTCTCCTTATTCAACTTATCAGCGTTGTGAAGTTCATCACTTGGTGGAATGACCATTGGATGTCTGATGATGCTGGCCACCGGTAACATCTTCCCTGTTCAATACTTGTTTTTGATGGTGATATGCTTGCTTGTGAGCTTATTACAGAAAAATAAAATGGACAGCTGAGTATTTGATTGGTTCACAATTTTATGCTTGTACGTTCTTATAGAATTGATGGCACTGTCAGGCTCTCTAAGATTGGCCAGTTGCAATGAGAAATAATGATATTGTTTGTGGAGTCACTCATCTTCAGTGCCAAATCAGATGAAGACAGCATTATGTGTGGTCCAATCAGATAATGAGTGAAGTGTTATGCAACTTGAAACTCGGGCTTTTGCTGTATGGTGTCAACATGATTCCTGAACATATAGGAGTCATAAATCATAGTTTCTAGCTTTCAAGGGGAAGAAACTTTGGTCTAAATACTACACACACAATTATGCCCCTGACCTATAAAATAATCTTCCTTCTCCCCCAGTTTTCTGCCTCTGTGTGCTCTGATAGCATGATCGTATTCTGCTTTCAATATCTCTAGTCTCTTAAGTTTATATGTTTTATATGCTGCTTATGTGAGCATGATAAATTTTCATTTTAGTCTCTTCAAAAGTTGAACTTGTCATCTGTCCCCAAAAATACTACAGCATTCAGAACAGAATTCCCAGTTCAGGTTTTAGCCATAGTTTGAATTTTCCATAAAGATGCAGACTCTCTTGAGATTGGGGATAAGGCAGATATTCTAGCATTCCTTGCCCATGTAGGAAGGGTAGTCTGAATAATCACAGCCTTGCTAATTGATATACTTGCTTGGATGTTTTCTATTTCTGTGCACTGGCATAAAAATAAAATGCACTTATGCATGCTCCTTGGTTCAAAACCTTTGAATCACATGAAAACATAGTCTCAGCCTACCTCATGCAACACACACAGTTCTGTTCATTCATTTTCTATAACACACGGTTCCAGTCATTCATTTTGTAGATTAATTACTTAACTGTACCCTTTTGAAATGTGATTTGAATTTCACCCCATGTTTTCATGGATGGAGAATAATTAATGCAACCTCTAATGTGGATAACTTCTTTCATCAACTGGTCAGTTGCGGCAGTATTCTAAAGCTACAACTTAATTGAATGCCTTCTGACCCTGAGAGTGGCCTTTCTCCTCACAGCTATATCTTTTTTTAACTCCCACAGAGGAATTTTAACTAGATAAATCCCTTTTAATGTATACTTTTTGTGCAAGTTCCATTGACTTTTGTTTTCCGTCTTCTTGCCTTGTTTATCACAGCTGATAGAATGAATGATTTATCATTGAACTTGGCTTCTTGATCAGGCGCGTGCCAGCAATAATGGTATCAACAACGGCCTATTCTGCTTCTGTGTGTGGAATCATATTGATGTACATATCATATGCCCCAACGGCATCATGCTCCCTCAACATATTTTTTATTACGTGCTCACTGATCCTTCTCCAAATAATGACCGGCATCTCTCTTCATTCAAAAGTAAGTCCAACTTGAACGTTAATATTTGTGAGTTTTGGTGATTTTCGAGCAGTCCTTTTCATTTTAATCTGTTGTAATGCTCTGATAGTGAAGTGCACATCATACACTGCATGTTTCGTCACGTGACTCCTGGATGTGAGTATTTTAGCATCTATTTCCTAAAAAGCTCTCCTGAGGTTAGAAGTGATGACAACTAGCAGGAATGCTTGTTTTATGATATTTTCTTTTATGCTAGCTAGTATTGTACCCACGGACATTCTCTGCTGTATGGTGTGCTTACACTTGTATGTAAGTACTCATATTTCCTTTGCAGTAGCTGCACAAGGCTGAAAACTTAGATTGCAGATGCCATGAGCCTTTCGGAAGTTGCAACAGTGTAAATAGAGCTGAACTAGTACTGTACTTACAATAATTTCAAAGGAGGAATATATATATATATATAGTAAGAAAAATTCGAGGACAAGTATTGCAGAGATTAAGAAATACACGATAATTTTTGGATTCTGAGGCAAGAGCGCCAACTAGATATTGGAGATTCAGATAATCTTAGGGGTTAATTGTTTTCATCTTTCAGGGTTCTTTTGGTAATTTCAATTTTATACGTAGCAATCTACACCTCATAACAGTTACACGGATTTAGCAATTTAAAATTGCCTTTTGTAATTACGTTTTGCAGTTGACATAATTTTGTCTTCGCAGTAGTATCAATCTGTTCCAAAAATTGAACACGATTATCAACTAGAGGACAACTTGGCAATACTTCGTGCTTTTTAGTACAATGAAAATCTGGAATAATTTCTGAAAACTATGTGAATTTAGAATCCTATCCTTATATACGATTATTCTGATTCATACATTCCAAGCGAAGGCACAGAACAAAGGTCCATGGTCTTTAAAGTCAGGCTTTGTTATTAGACCGGGAAATTTACCCTGTAAGAAGAAATTATATAAAAATGAGTTACCCTCAATCAACACCTTGTCTGTAACACATCCAACTGCTGACAGCTTGGGAAATGTGACTGCTTGGTTACAACTACAAATACTGAAACTACAGTCATGGTGCATGTTGCAAACTACAACACAGCTGATTCAGAATAGGCAGATATCTTGAATTAATCACAGTTGATGGCCTTTTTGTGAGATATCTGAATCTGCCTAATGCCTTCTTTTGTGCTATGTTGACCATTCCCCAACACGAAACTTCACCCTACTACTCGGGTCAGTACACTGACTTCTAATGTCTTGAAAAACCAGGGCAAAACTCTACACCGGGTCTAGGCTTTATATAGAGCAGAGTGTTAATGTCATGCTAAGAAGCAACCTAATAAAGATCTTAACTAGAAGGAAGGAGATGTGTGTTAGAAATAACAATGCATATGATTAATGTGTGTGTAGCATAATAAAACCCAATGCATGTATTAATCACACATCATAAGAAAGATAACCCAGTGCAGGAGATATGTACGAGTACAATAATTGCCTCTTAAGCTATGATCATATGCAGTCTTTAAGGTGAAACAACCACAAGTTTAAAGGGGCTTATGCATGCAAGATCAGAGCAGGGAACTGAATCTCACAATGCTGTCAAGAGAACAATCTCCAAAACAATGACACAAAAGATGGAAAGGAGCATGCTGAAGCTAAAAGCGACCCAAGGAAACTACAGATGGCAGGCCTTAAGTTATTAAGTTTGGGGACGTTGAAGTATTGGATGAAATATTTGACAAGAATCTCAGGCAAGTGGTAGATGTAATGAAGCATGTCCCCAGTTAGGGATTGTGGGAAGAGTTTCACAGAAATGTCGTCATGCAAGAAATTATTACGAGGGACAAGACTTCGAGGTGTTGGGCAAGATACTCTTTAGGACCTTCACCTAATTTAGATAGGCAATGCAGGTTTTGTGGGAGCCAAGTTGCTACAATTTGAGGGGCAAAAATGATCTGTAAATGGTAGGCCTATGGTCTGTCCTTTTTGTCAAGATGGATGCTTACTGCAAAATTTAAATTGTAATATCTTTGCAATCTTCAACAAGCTAAGTTTGGGCTTTTTGTGGCCTGTTTAGTTTTGGTTTTCAATACCTGGTTGCTCTGTGTTACCAGGACTAATTATATACAAACTCTGTATGTTCACTATGCAAACCTAGCACTGTGGTATTGTCAAGCTAAAATAAACAACATACTTTTCCATTCTCTCTGCTCCTTGCAAGTGCTTCTCCGTGTTAAATTTTGTGCCCTGTTTAGATTTGGTTTTCAATTCCTGGTTGCTCTGTGTTACCAGGACTAATTACATGCAAACTCCGTATATTAGCTATTATGCAAACCTAGCACTTAGTATTGTCAAGCTAAAATAGACAACATACTTTGCCATTTTCTTTGTTCTTTTCAAGTGCTTACACAACATACATTTGATCAATCCCTCCATGTTAAATTCCTAAACTTAGCACTTGGCAATTAGTTCGCAGCAGATTTATCACAAATCTATTGAATAAAAGCACGACTAGGTTCTTAGAACAATTATTCAGCGGAAGCACAATTACACAACCAATCTCAATCACATGTGACACATACAAATTCTGCTCAATCAACAATTTTTCAGTAACTTAATAATTTAACTTACTTGGGCTCCCACATTGGGTGAAATGTTCCTAACTAGGAAATATAGTGAATATCAAATACATGCACTAGCTACATCAAAATAAAATTTCGAATAACACAACCACAATCAGTACACACAGAAAATAGGGCTAAAAATCTAAGCCGTGGCATTAATCTGAGGGATATGAGTACATTAATGGTAGGAAATGGAACCTGGGCTTGCTACTGCAAGCTATGGCAAAACCCAGGTGTCAATACAAGAAATCCAAGTGTTAGAAAGATGCCCAGAAGGAACAGTGCATTGCCTGGAAAATTCATTGCTGCTGGCTGAAATCAACCCTATGTTTGGTCCTCAAAAGCGTTAGAAAAGCAGAAAGGTAATAAAGAATATCTTGATCTTGATAATTACTTGTGATGTTTCTTATTATTACAATTCTTTATATATTCTTTCTTTGGTTCATCAAGCAATTAACAAAAGCAGCAACACATAAAACAATAGACACTAGATGTAGGCACATGCCAGGCAAACCCCCCCTTGAGGGGAAAACCCAGTCAAAATAATTCTTCCTTTCAATAATATGCTTTGAGACTCTTCACCCTAGACCAAGACCAGACCTTCCCTCCATACCAAGTCAGCCTCTGAGAATTTCGACCTCTTTCCAGCAACTTCAGCTATGCAGCAACTTACGGCAACTGGCAGCTTCCGGCAACAGTGAAACTTGGAAGACTTTGATCTCCCAAACCAGGACACGAAACAGAGAGAGAGAGACACCAAAATTTCAATTTTCCTTGTCTTCTTAGACTTCCCCAAACTTGCATTCACTTTGGTTTCCAGGCAACAAACTTCGCACCTTTTCCTAGCTACAAGAGAACTTCACACTTCTGCCCAGCGACAAGAGATTTTCGCACTTCTTCTTCCCAACAACAAGAGAATTTGAACTTGTGAGAGAATGATGCTCCAAATGAATTCGACGACCTTCCTTTTACAGGCTTCTTGTGGGGTCGAATAGGGTCCTTAGGCCGACTTGATCTTTTCTTAGGTCGGCATGATGTGGAGTTTACATAATTCATATCTGACTCAATACTTAACCTTTTTACATGATTCAAAAGCCCAAAAAGGGTCTCTTTAAATGTACAATAACTCTATAGACTCGGAATAAATCCTAGAAGTCCTCGATGGGGACTTTTACCTAAAACATGGTGACCTAAGCATGAAACCCATGCTTTAATAAGTCACAATAATAATAATAATAATAATAATAATTCCTTTCTTTATTCTTTTGACAAGTACATTACATTGTTAGTTTTTGTAGCATCAGATGTGTTCTAGCCACGAAATTTGGTGGAGAGGCTAGAATGCATGTATTCTCCAAAACCCAGAAATCGTTTATGAAAATTCCACCTACAGATGACTTAATTAAAATAATTAATCTTTTTTTAACGGTGCCTAACTCTAAACTTAGGAAAATTGATTAATTAAATAGTATTAATTAAGTCATGGTGAGAATGTTCTAGAAGAAGACATGGATCGAGTTATAGTTAATCTTAGCCATCAATTATGTTTTAATCTTGGCCGTTGATGTCTCAACGAGATATTATAAGAAGAAATTCAATGGGGGTTGGAGAACACACGGTGAGCCACCATAAATTCGATTTTACTGGGAAATCAATTTCCAGAGTAGCAATTGTGAGTTGCCGGAGGTGATTTAGTAAGATCGAAGTAGTGAGAGAGGGGAAGGGATAGTAAGACTGGAAGGAAGTTTCTCCAGTCCGGTGAGTGCATAGAAGAGAGGCAGTGAGTGCCACAGAGAGGCAATGCAAAGCTTCAAAGGGAGATTAGTATTTCGCTGAGGAGAAGTCGAAATTCAGTGCCAGAAGTCGAAGTGGGAGCATGGAGGCCAGGAGGATCAATTTTCCAAATAACAGCTGATCAATTAGCGAGAGAGACGCTGGTCCGAGTTGGGTGACGCAGATCTGTGTAGGCTGAAGCAGAGGCAACAACAAGTAGCTCATCTTGAGCCAAGGTTAGTGTTGGATCATCGGTGGGAGTGAGATTTTTCTCACTAGATCTCCTGTTAGTTATTTCTCTGTATGAGAAGCTAGATTTGAGCTTCCATAGATTTGTACTCAGATTTCCTACTACATAATAATAAAACCCTCTGCTGCTGCACCTTTTTTCGCAAGTTGGGTTTTTCTGGGGACATTGGTCCAAAAATAATGATGTATTATTGTGTGTGTGCATCTATTCTTCTAGTGTTTTTATTTCTTCTGCTATATTTATTTTGTGAAGGTTGTAGTGTATATGATTCTATATTTTCCGTAGAAAACTGCAAATAATTTGTTAAGTTAATTTAACGAATAGAAGAAATATTATCAGTTGTTGCAGTAAGATTCGGGGTTACCGAATTTTCACATGGTATTAGAGCACAGATAGAAGCCAAAGAGCTTAGTAGAAGGAGAAAGAGGTTCGAATTTCTGTGTAGGTAGCAGTTCGAAACCCTCAAAAGGTAGCGCAATCCTTAGGCCAGGAGGGTCAATTTCTGAGGAAGATTTATTTCTCTGAGAGAGTCGATAGAGAATAGATTTTCCAGATTCAGAGGTTACCGGAGGCAGAGGGAGCCACAATATTTTTTCCTTGCAGAGCAAATCTTCAGCTGGGACACAGTTATTTTGCAACAATTTGCTAGTGCAAAATAGCGTCAGGAGGAAGGAAGAGCACACACTGAGGGAATTCTTTCCTCAGAGGACTTCTAGCCCAAAAGTTTGAATTTTCCTAGCAGAGCAATAGTAGCCGTGAGTAGATTTGCCCACTTCAAAATGGAGTACATAGAGCTAGTTAGTAGCTGCGTGGAGGAGAAGAGGAGGAATTCGACATTTTTGCAGAGATGGCATTAGCAGGGCTGAGAGATCAAGATCGGTTGGACGAAGCCTCCAACTATGTAATCTGGAAGCCAAGAATTTCCTGTCTTCTAGATGAGTATGATCTCAAAGCTTATATCAATGGTGTGTTAGCTGTACCCGCAGATGCAGATCTGCTTAAGGCCTATAAGAAGGAGATGGAGAAAGCAAAGAGGATGATTCTCGATGGGGTTCAAGATCATATGGTGTCTCACATAGCTGGCAAAGATACTGTCCGATGGATGTGGGAAGCACTTGCTACGCTATACGAGGGATATTTCGAGCAACGTAAGATGTATCTTGAGGAGAATCTGAGATGCACGGGGATGCAAAAAGGGGAGCGTATAGACCCATTCCTGACTAGGCTTCAGGAATCAGGATATCCGAGATCAATTGTCTCCAGTAGGGTCAACACCTCAGCTTACAGAGTTGGTGCAATTTGCCCTAAACAACATTTCTGAAGAGTGGCAAGTCTTCGTCCAAAGTATTCTGGGCAGAGAAAAGTTGCCAGACTGGAATCGTATGTGGGTTGATCTGTAGCAGGAGGAGATGAGGCGAAATTTGGCGAAGACCACCATCACTGGAAGCAACAACAATAGTGGGACAAAGCAAGTAAAGGAAGAGGAAGATGTGGCCCTCGCATCAAAGGGGTAGCAGGTGCAGTGTAGGAGGAAGAAGAGCATTTCTAAGGTGAAATGCTTCGGATGTGGTGAGCTTGGCCACTACAACACTCAATATCCTCTCAGAAAGAAGGACAAAGAGGAGAAGCAGGATCAACAGGCTGCATCTGCGGAGATTGACAGTCTATCCACTATATTGGAGGAAGAGTTTGCCATGATCACCGAGATACCTCCAGGAGTGAGGTGGGGTGATTTGGTTTTGTAGCCCTAGAGAGCTACAAGATGGGTAGGATTCTTGAGGAGGTCCACCTCATGAATCAATACCTTGCTACGGGAGCCCATAACATGCAGTAGCAGGATGGATCAGTGGGAGTTGGTGTACTCATGTGCCAGAGTGACAGATGCAGTAGCTAGCAACAGGTTAGATGCTCGGCAATGCAGTGCAGAGTTGGTAGCAGTGTAGTTGGCACAGAGCAGAGTTAGCAGTAGCACAGAGGATTCAGTGACAACACAGAGTCTAGCAGCCTAAGTTGCAGGAAACGTGGGTCTAGGGTCCGTTTCCGTACGGAAACGAAACAGAAACGCGTTTCCGCGTACCGTACGGCGTGGAAACGCGTTTCCGTCCGTACGGGCGCGTTTCCACACGTTTCCAGGCGTTTCCACACGTTTCCACGGACGGAAACGTGTTTCCACGCCGTACGGGCCCTGTTTCCCACAAAATAACACTTGTTTTTAAAATTTTTTTTTTTCTAATTAATTTTTAATTTTTTTTAG